>JAZDUA010000111.1:1592500-1837500 GCA_038098605.1 Gryllus longicercus
GTTGCCGCCGTAGAAGCGCGGGCCGAAGGGCGCGGCGCGCGACAGCGGCAGCGCCGCGGCGGCCGCCGCCGCCGCCCACATGGCCGCCGCCCGCGCCGCCGCCGCCCGCAGCGCCGCCCTGCGCCCGCGGCGCGCGCGCCGCCCGCGCCGCCCGCCCAGCGGCCGCGCCACCGACGCCAGCCGCTCCCACGTCACCAGCGCTACCAGCAGCACCGACGACTGCGCGCTCAGCGTACTCACGAACCCTGCGGCACGCCAACAACGCCATGGGCACTCTGCCCTTTCATACGCTCATGCGGCCATTTACGTGAAATAAAACCCCATCCAAATGTTTTTATATTTTTCGTTTGCAGATTTATTGATTGATTGATTAGTGATTCCCTGCGCGTCAAATACTAAGGTCATTAGCCCCGAAAATTCAGTGCATATTTGTCCTCGAGAGGTGGTGGTGATCTCCCACTCGATGGTGAGATTCGGCCGCCGACCTACCGACGGATAGCGGGGTTTTTCTTCATCCAGGTATCTCCCCAGCAGTAGGGCACCGCCAGTGGAGTGGGGCGGGGGGCAGGAATGAATGACGGACTAAATAAACAAAAAAATCTAAAAAAAAAATAAAATATAAAAAAAACAATGGAACGTAATAATAAATAATAATAATAATAATAATAATAATAATAATAATAATAATAATAAATAGAACACAAATAATAAAACTAAGCGATTGCTGTACATTAATTGAAACTAAGTTTAATAAAGGTCTTATGAAACATTAGTTTGTATAATTTAATGCGAATTTTCGGCAGATAAACTCTTATTACAGAGCCCTGGCAACGACAAAGTGGACAAATCCAATTGTTAAATTTAGAAAAATAATCCTCAATCACGTGATGTAGGCAGAATCCATGTTGAATGGGTCCTTGATACCAAAAAATCGAATGTCGGCAAAACGTCTGTCTGTGAACCGGTTCAGTCGGTGTTCTCCAAAATTAATATTCCCCTGTCGATCTGGCTGTCGCGGACCTTTGAATTTAAAATTGATATTTTAATTTTTGGGGGATATTTTACATGAACCCCCTGGAGCATTTTCAAAATTTTCAAAACAATGGCTCTATCGTTTAAATTTTCTGGTTGGATAGTGTGAAGAACATCTAAGAGAATGTTGCAGGTCTCATTATCGTTTAAAACTGATTTTTGGAAAATTACAAAAGTTCAAACGTTTTTCGGCGTCTTTCTACAATTAAAATATTAAATATAGAGCCCGGAATCACTAATCAGTCAATCAATCAATCAATCAAACCGAAGTAACGCAATGCTGGCGCTGCAGGTGGTACCGCAGGCGCTGCAGGCGGCGCTGCGCCGCCACTCGGCCTCCACGAGGACATAGCGGCCGCGGAAGCTCCAGTCGGCAGCGGCGACGGCGAACAGGTAGCACCCCATCAGCAGGTCAGACAGCGCGAGGTTCATGAGGTAGAGCGAGTGCACGCTGGCCCCCGCCGCCGCCTCCACCGCCGCCGCCGCTGCCGCCGCCCACGCCGCCCGCGCGCCGCGCCAACAGCCGCCCGCGCCCGGCCAGCACCAACAGGTTGCCCGCGCACGCCACCGGCGCCATCGCCCACACGCTGCGCACGCGCACGCGCGCCAGCCGCGCCGCCTCAGCCTCATGCACAGAAAGCGGCAATTTGTAGTTGTGTTGGCGAGGGGAATACCGCAAATGTTTTGGAAATTGTCGATAAATCCCCGACTCGCGAAGCGAGGAGGCGATTTATCTGAGAATTTTCAAAGCACGTGTGGTATTTAAGAGGGTTATACTACGAGTGAAATTACGTCCAACCGAGTTCTAAAATGTGCCAAATGTTGAAAATATCTGAAAGCATGTTACTATCAAAGATGTTTTGTTATAGTACATACGCGGTTTCATGCACGTCAACACAGCAATCGATACATACCGCCTCCTAAGGTAGATGAGTCGCAGATTGGCCAGTAAAGAAGAATGGTAAGAAAAATCAGATAGAAAAAGGGATACATTTTTTAGATACACAGCCCTGATTACGGTATTTTAAATGTATAGTTAAACACTACTAGTTTTAATTTCACGAGTGGTATAGTCTGAAAAATATTTTATTTACGTGAATGTAATGCGCACCGCAAATTTGAATCTTAAAATTACAAGAAAAGGTTTTGTATTGAATGTAAAACCGCATCAATGACAGAATAATAGGTATGGTATTTTATTTATATTTATGTAATACAATGGATTTATCGTATCCCTTTAAACCCCTACTCTCGCGACCGTGAGGGTTTCTGCCTTTCGAAGTTTTGTTGAGCCCGGTGTGTCTGTGATAGTAAAGACCGATGCCCAGGATCATGATGGTTGTGGGAATATTAATAGTTGCATCTTACACCGCTAACATCGCATCTGCATTGCACTCATAGACCACAGGGGCTGCTTATTTTCGAATTCAAATGACGTGAAGCTGTCTCAGTAAATTTGGGATTTTGTTTTATTTATTCATGTATATCGCAAATTATAGACGATTGCTTAAATTATGTTTTATAGTTATTGAACTATAGAAGTGTTTTACGTTAAAAATTTGGTTATAAGAATTATTTTTTACTAATTTAGAAAATTGGGATTTGTCAACTATCACAATAAAGAAGGTTCGGCATTAAGTGCTACTGGAATTCTGTAAAGTAAGTAATAACGTCTGTTATCTTTATCTTTAATAGTTGTCGGTAAATATTTGCAAAAGTCATTACAAAATGCGGAGTGAAAGTGGGATGCTTATTTTGTTGTTCACAAAACATTTATTTATAGATTTAAAATTTTTAAATTATTCGAAAACTACTTGTTTGGTTTTTGAAAACGTTACTCAGTACTTTCTTTAAAGATTTCTTTTTTTAGAACAGATTTCAATTACGAAAGAACTCTTTTGCAATTTTCATATTTTGCATTTTTCATAAATATAGTGCATTCTCAGAAAATGAAACCAGCTTCCGTCAGATATTTTTCTAGACACCAACAAGTACCATCAAAACGATAAATATTTTTTAACACGCCATGCCCGAAACGCGTTTTTTTTTGTGTTTGTTTTCACTGTGCGGAGCGGCTCATTTTTCACTGTGCGAAACATCGGAAAGCGTGTGTGAAACATCGCGAAGCGTGTGTGAAACATCTGTAACGATTCGCAATTGTCTTCCGTCTTGACGACATCTTTGTTTATTTACAAACAATAGTGTAACGATACTAACTGGAATCTACTTTTTTTGTATAAGTACGAGTATAGTATTTCTAGTTATTTGATATTTAATTTATATTCTTTGCCTTGACTCATTGCGTTTCGCTCACGGAATGTTAGAAATACAATAGTATACGAAACATGGGCGCGAAACAAGTGATTCCCGCATGTACGCCTTGTTACGTAAACTACTATTGTCGCATTGTCTTATTGCACGAATTTATAAAAATTGCCATAAGGTATTCTCAAACAAGGCTTCAATGTTTTCATTTTCTCGCATGTTACTTACCATACTTTGTGTTGAGAAAGTATTGTAATGTTCCACCAAAAAATGTGATTTCTCGATTGAAAAACTCGTATTATGGGGCCTTGATAACTAAAAAGTGATTAACCTTACTTCAATATGTACGAAATTATTTCTTCTAACACACCGTGTAGTCAGAATCAACGTTTTGTGGTTCCTCGATATTGAAATAGGATCGATATAGGAAAAATTGATTTACAGCACAACGTCTGACCGTCTTTCTGTGAACTACACTCGCAGCTAAATGTTAGCAGGCTCATTTATAAGGAATATAAGGTTTTATTTAAACAGAGAAAACGGCATCAAGATATTAATATCGCGTAAATTAATACACATACTCCTAGAATGCTTATAGTAAAAGAATACACGTTGTCAGGGCGACCGGCAAACAAGGAATTATATTTCATGCTCGCGAACATGACGCTCGTCGTCGTCAGAAGGGAAGCAGGGCCCCGTGCTGGTATGTAAAAAATGTATGGAGGAGGCAGTGAAAGCTATGGTCTTGTAGAAATGTTATAATATTCACTCTCTCTCTTGCGACACCGGCCAGAGCGGACGCATTTGAGCAAACACTACGAGTATCTTCAGTTAAGATTGGGTTTAGAGTTATCAATTATAGGGAAGTGGATGACACGTAATTAGTTAGAAATACTTAAGAGTTGTATATACTAATTATTTAAAGATGTCATGTTAATTTATGTTGTAAATTTTAAATTAAATCTAAATAGACTTCGTATTCGAAACGGAATTTATGATAGGATAGTTCCTAGACGGGATGGTATTCAACAATTCTTATTGAACATAGTCGCGAGTTGGCATCCGACCTGGGGTACAGCATAGGGAGAGTCGCGATCGCGGAATAATTTATTTGCAGATTTTTTATGAAAGCATCAAATAATTTATAATAATCCGGAGACATTTTGCAAACCGATTTTCACATTAGGAGAGAATACGATAGGAGGGACATCATCACAAATGTCAAATGGACAGCATCAAGACAGAAGATTGAGTTCACCCGAGAAACCAACGATGAGCACGAAGATTATAGAAAGCTATGAACTTTAATTCTTGACCGTAATGAATTACAATTATTGCATACAAGAAACATAAGATCATATCGTTTATGAGCTCATTTATTAAGTGTAACAAATTTGTAATAAATGTTAAGTTATTTATTTAGAAAAAGAGCTGATAATTTGTAGCTAGTTGCCATCAATTCAAAATAAACAGTATCAATTAGCAGAACTTCCAGGAATCGCAATTCTACGTAGACTGGCACGTCCACATACGACAAGTAAGATGGTAACATGTTGTATGTCGAAAACCATAAACAATATAGAAACAGAATAAATATAATACCATTTCACTACAGGACAAATTTACAAACATAGCAGGACAAATAAATGATAACTTATTTCTAGATCAATATTACTTCCCATAATGTGCCCAAGCAGGGAAGTAATAATATCAACAAAAAAGAGTGAATCATTCTTCAATAATATACAAATTATTAGTAGATTTTGTTATTTATTATATATTTATATTTAATATGCATTGGGTATTTCACATTATAATAGTACGTAGCTGTTAATATTGAGAGAAGGTACGTGCTATTGTAACGCTGCTACTTTAATTGTTTCCTCCGATAAATCAAAGAATGCTTAAAAATGGTGCAAGTTGAAATAAGAAATTTGAACAAGTTGGCAATTAATGTGAAAAAGTATGTGATATTGAAGCTCCACTAATTTTTATAATGCACTTCCTTTACCAAAGATATCAAAATTGAGCAAATTCCGTTTTAGCTTACATGAGTCACCCGGTGAATATTCAAACATGCAAAACTGCATTATAAAGAGTTAATAAATGGAGCATTTTTTGTAGATATAAATTCGGGAAACTGCATATTCATGGGTGTTAACTTCCTCATGTAACCAAGCCTCATTTAATGCTTTGAGGCGTGAAATTACTGTGCAGCGGCGGCATTGGATGTGGCATGCCAGATTCGCGAGGTTTTTTATATTTTTTTGACATAAGCATGACAACTGAACACTGCCGACGTCCGTTTATGAAGTCCTTCCGCCGGTTATCAATTGAGCGCTAATAAATGTGTTTCGGACGCGAATGTGTTTGAAAAAATGGGCCTTTCTCATGAAAAAAACAAAAACAACAGTATTTGAACGAAACAACTCGAGCTCTCGTGTAGAGGTGCATAAGTATAGGAATAAGGCAATTAAACTGATCATTAAAAACAATAATAATAATAATATTAATATTAATAATAATAAAATAATAATAATAAAGTAATAATAATAAAGTAATAATAATAATAATAACAATAATAAATAATAATAATGTCAATGTCGGCCCCGTGGCGCAGGACGGTTGCGACAGCCGTCGTCTGTGCCGAGGAGGCTGCAGGTTCGAGTCCTGCGTAGACATGGTCGTATTTGTGATTGTCCCTTCACCCCCTCATCATCAACCTATCATCTCATAATTCACACTTCAAGGCGTAACAACCTTGTTGTAATCCAAGGATACAGCTGAAAAGCTGATCCTGGAAGAATTACACACGTTGGTCGTTGTAGCGTGGTCCAGTAATGGTCTATACGCCAATAATAATGATAATAATAATAATAATAATAATAATAATAATAATAATAATAATAATAATAATAATAATAATAATAATAATAATAATAATAATAATAATATACATCCAATACGCACAATTGTGTTTGTAATTTTGAAATGCTAAATATGTCTCTAACAAGTATTGTATTTCTGCTTCTGGTCAATGACTTGAATCACTATCAGATGATTTTTTCCAGTTTCCTAAAGCCACTGGGCAATTGCTGAGATGATCCCTTTGCTTTGCTCGACCTGTCTTTGTATCTTCCTGTTTTGTAAGCTATCTTTTGATATTTGTGGAAAGAGTAGAGTTGGGAGAAGGGGAATTTTTTTAGGAATACTGTAAGCCAAATGAAATCTATCATTCGTTTACCGATGCAAATAGATTTCTATTATTCGGGAGCGAAAAAGTCCAGTTTTCAAATGTCAATCACGATCGTTGGTACTTTTATTTGTAATTGAACAATTTGCAGTAAAAATATTGAAATAGGAATCTAGAATTATTGTGTGTATTATGTCTTCACCCTGCGTTACACTACAGTTTTTTCTCGTTTGTTGGCAATAAAAATTAAATAAATAAAAATGCAGGTAACTACCCTGTTACATTAGACAAGTCACCGTTCTCCGAAAAGACAGTTCTCTAACTCATCCACATGTGATAGAGAGAGTCACATTTATGATCTATGATCTCAACGCGCACACACACAGAGAAGCGGAAAGTTTGTAAACAACATGCGAAAGCGAGCAGTTGAGAGATTTGGAATGGCCCAGCATTTCTTCTTAATGAAAACGCAGGCTGTTCTATCGGGTTTCCTATGTATGAACACAGAGTTTATTATTTAGTACTAGCTGAATGTGGCGTCGTCGACGCTTTAAACATTCTTCGGCTGTTTGATTTTCATTTATTTTTTTCTTTCTTGGGTTCAGAGCCCTCTTTATTCAGTTTAGACGTTTCGCCAGCGTTGCTTTCTAACCACGTAAATTTTGCGATATTGAACCCGATTTCTACCTTTGGCTTCTCTGAACTTGGGTAATGTAACTGTTTCATAAAATTGTCTTCGTCAAGAGTTATTTCGAATTGTTTTTCTTTCAATTTGTCGTAGTTCATATTTTTAAAATCAATTTGAAAATCACAAGACGTTTTGGCAAACACACATTTATCTGCTGCAACCCCGGGTCATTTTGCTTTTCCTGATTTATCAGATAATTATTATCGTCTTCTCGATATTTTTTGAAGTTATAACGCTGATTCCTGCAGTCCAGACGCAGCGACTGACTCGATGACACGTCTATGCTCTTCTCGGAGGCGTGTTCCCACGGCCGTCTGATCCGGGAATCTCAATAGGCTCTTCACTTTGGTTCATTTTCGATGAAAGGATGTTCTTCGTTTTTGTATACTCGTACTATTGACGTCTTCCTCCGCCTCTTCCTCTACGTCTTCCTCTACGTCTTCCTCCGCCTCTTCCTCTACGTCTTCCTCTACGTCTTCCTCTACGTCTTCCTCTACGTCTTCCTCTACGTCTTCCTCTACGTCTTCCTCTACGTCTTCCTCTACGTCTTCCTCTACGTCTTCCTCTACGTCTTCCTCTACGTCTTCCTCTACGTCTTCCTCTACGTCTTCCTCTACGTCTTCCTCTACGTCTTCCTCTACGTCTTCCTCTACGTCTTCCTCTACGTCTTCCTCTATATCTTCCTCTACGTCTTCCTCTACGTCTTCCTCTACGCCTTTCTCTACGCCTTTTTTTCTACGTCTTTCTCTACGTCTTTCTCTACGTCTTCCTCTACGTATTCCTCTTCGTCTTCCTCTACTTACGAGCTTCCGGGGAGGTGGTCGCGGAAGGAGATGCTGTTACAGTGGGAGTCGTGTGGTAGGTGTGTAGTGTGTGATGGTGGAGCGTACCTGGCCCGCAGGAGGGGGCTTCCGAGGAGGTGGTCGCGGGAGGAGATGCCGTCGCCGTGTGGCTCGCACACCCGCACGTGTCGCGCTGCCGCGCACAGGCCGAAGTCGTCCAGGTACCTGCAACAGGCAACCATCACCAATTGGTCTTTGGATAACCAGCAATCCGCCAGTGATTGTGATGTTTCGGAGTCTAAGGATGTATTCTACGTGTAATAACAGTAACTGTTTTGGTGGAGAAGATTGTAAGAAATCGATTATGTATGTACGTTAGTAATAAATTTTATCAATAAAAATAAGACTCGAATCTTGTATAGCACAATCTATTTTTTAAACATTCCATGATTTTTGCTTTTCATGCGTGTATATATATATATATATATATATATATATATATATATATATATATATATATATATATATGTGTGTGTGTGTGTGTGTGTGTGTGTGTGTGTGTGTGAGTATGTGTGAGTGAAACAGTGATTGAAATAAAGAGTTGCATATAATTGTGCTACATTAATGATAATTGATCAAAAGTTTGTATTTTTTTGCATTACGTCGTTAAAGTGCTGAACTAAGTAGGAAGTTAAATTGTGGGAATGGATTACAATTTCTCGCAAAATTTGAGAGGGCTTCAACAAAATCAATCAGTCTATAAGTTTCTACCACACACAGCAGAAACCATTTGATTAAATCATGGATCGCAGAGTCCTTGTATCAATTGAACGGATCGTTCGTGGAGAACTTGTGGTATGCAGAAGACGAAACTTGTGTAAAACCATTGCTAGAGGTCTGGGGAGCTCGAAACGATCATTGCTTATAACGAACGCACATGCATTTGTACATGTGGGATTTGCTCTGATTTTTAGGTAACCCCGTACGCACAGATGGTCGACATATTCATTAAATCTCCTTGGCTACGCCTGCGGAACATCGGTGGATACAAGATAAAAATCAGGGGCAAAAGTCCTGTACATGTAGCTCCGTTACATAATTTTCAACTACAAGTTCATTGGCCAAAAGTGATCCTTTCTGGACACTTCTACAAGAGTGTAACATTATTTTGAGACATCAGGTAGAATAACAAGTAGTGGATTTATAAAATTTTAGGTTAAGGATCGCGCCCAAAATTAATTATTAATTTAATAGTGTGACGGACTCGTCAAAGACAGTATTTCAATATGGTTTAATGGGGACGAAATGCGACATATTTGCAAAAACAAGTGACGGGTTCGAGAGCGAAGTGGTATTTATATTACGCCGAAACTGTCGGACGGTTAAAATACAATCAGACCGGAGTAAATAAATGATGAACATAGATTTATGCTGGCAATAAATAAATATATTCTAGGTATTCCAAGATATTTAAAAGAAATTATTTTTTGTCGCAAGACAAGTGAACACTACGTACCGAGAACCTATGTTTGTAAATCGAATTAAATAAACAGACCTTGAAAAGACATTAAAACGTAACAATACAACAACATTGAATACGTAATTAATTTACAAAAGAGAATATGGTCAGGTGCGAAGCAAATTTAAACGGAAAACGTAATAATATGAAAAGCAAGTAAGTGACAAACGAAAAATAGACGGCAATTGTTTTTATGGAACTTATGGAGAAATGGAAAACTTGAAAGAAACGTAAACTTGATACATGAAGGATGGTAGAAGTTGACATGTAAAGTGTGGTGTTAAAATGAATGCAGATTGAAGTCGCAGTACGAACGTAAAATGTATGTAAAATGAAAACGATAATTCTGGAAGTCGGCTACGTTTGGGCGGATGTGTTTAATGCAGCCACAGTGATCAAAGGCAACGGAAGTGATGATTTCAAACTTTTTAATGAACTTGAGATTATGAGTAGGCGAAAAAACGTATTGTAGTGGGGAAATATTTTGTTTCAAATGGTCATTAATAAGGGAAACGGATGCACGCTCGCATGAAAAAGTTCTGTTTCTAAGGGTAAATTATGTGTGTTTTGTGAAGTTTATGTTTTGAATTAGCCAGGAGAGGCGGCAAAAAGGCTAAGCAGTTGTTTTTGATTACAAATAAATGAGGTTGCTCACTTGCGGCAGCAACAACTTATTTGAAAAAAAAAATATTTTATTTGATTGTTAGTTAGAAAAAGATAAAAATTACGAGTCCAGTTCCAAAACAATCGATATAAGCACCGCGTTTCCTGTGTAGGAAGGGCTTCGTGTACTCACATCCCAAAATAAATTAATTGAACGGTAAATAAAAATCCCTATGAGTTCGGAACAAAAACAAAAACAAAAGAAAACCAACAACAAAACCGTTTCAACTGGCTACCCAGTGTGGGGCTCAGTTAGGTATATAAATAACTTCATTTATGTTTTATTATTATTAGAGAATGGGGAACCGTTTCAGTAGAAATAGTTATATATTTATAATATAATTTAATAATAATTCTTGATCTAGCGGAACGGCGTTCTGACGCGTTCCGTTAGAAAACAAGCCCTGGTAACAAGTAACACTGACTTTAACCAAACTCGACATATTAACATTTACCACGACGAGGCGACTCTCCGTGGTGTGGATTATCTTGTTACTTCTCTAAGCCTTTCACATATACAATTATCATTACACATAATATTTATTTTTTGTTGAAATCATTTCCGTTTTAATAGATACTGCTACGTTAAATTACTTTTTATTTAGATGTTCCCTCTACATACTCTTCAAAATCGATTGGAGAATTCAGCTCAGTTTTGAAATGTTTAAAGTACTTTTTTATTGTTCGTTGCTCGATAATCTTTAATTTCATTTATTTTACACTAAAGTTAGAAGTAACTTTAATTAGTATAACTTTTCAACAGAAGGGAAATATGTATACTGAATCGGTATTTGAATTATCACCAGTTCAAAAAATAAAAAAAGGCTGACTACTCTAAAAAGTAACTATCCTTACGCGATGGAGTCAGCCACGTAAACTTTGGTTCACTCTTGACACTCCCTTTTCGCACAAACTTGCAAGGGAAAATAACATAATAGCGAAATGGCAAGTTTGGATTATTGACAGGAAATTCTATTTTTGGAGATAAATTATTTTATTCGCGTTCTAAATGTTTACGGGAAAAATCCTTAAAGAATGTAGACGGAGTCTTTTGAAAAGTACTGAACAAAATGTGTTTGGCGCTGGCCTACCAAAAGAGAGAGGCCTACCAAAAGAGAGAGACCTACCTATAATTAGTTGAAATATAGTACGATGAGTATTTTACGTCAAACTTGGAATGTTTAGTTTTTCTTAATTTAAAATTTAATTTAATATTTGGATTTCATAAAGACAACAATTTTCATTTGGCATGAAACTTGTGTCAACGGCTATCGTAATCTCTCTGATCTGCCTCTTACCAAAGGTTCGAAAAATTTTAGGAAAGGAAATGCGGAGCCTTTGGGCACTCAGAAGGCATCCCGTGGCGAAAGTATCAGGACAATTCTAGACATCGACATTTTTTTATTAGCTTCCCATGAGGACTTCGATCCCAGATCAACCAGAAAGAGCACCCGAAAGTGATTTCAGAGAGACCTGACAGTAAGCGTGAGGAAACCATCACCCGAAATAATTTCTGAGCCTTTGAAGTGACGGGCAGCGCCAGAAGGCGGATTCGGAGCGGCGCTATTTCGGTGCAATGGATGGGCGTCGGCGAGCGACGCGATGCTTGACGCGTATTGTGTGCTCAAAGCCGGAACCAGTGGCGCTGACTGGTGGAGAAATCGGGTATCTATAAAACGAGAAGCATTTACTCGCCCGAAAGAATTCTTTTCAATTGAACCTTTAGTACCTACCTTAATATTCATGGGGAGGTGTTAAATGTGCACATATATAGTAGTACGTAATAAAAAATGAAACAATTGAGGGTCCATGAAAGTAGTATTTAGTTTATGAAATGCTTCTGACATGGTTTGGAATGAAATGGTATATCTTGGAATATCTTAATTCAAGACTGGACGAAAACAGTACTTATTACTTGGTTTTGAAAAAATATGATTTAAATTTTAGAAATTCTTGTACGAAATAATTATATTTTGACATTACAAATGCTTTGAAGTAAATTATGGCATTTCCACTTGTGCAAGAATATTTAAATATATTTTATTAAAACATACATTTTCAATATGTGACTAGTATTGCCTTTGACGCTGACTGCCACTGAGAATTCCAGTCTTCCGTATAAACAGGGACACTTCATTTCTTGGACTGTGCTTTGTTGGAATGCGTTGGTTGCTCTAATATTGCAATGCGGTGGTACGAGTGAGAATATATGGATGCCTGAGTTCTTTCCAAAGAATTAATAGGACAGAATTTCTAGAATTGATAGGACAATGATACTCTTCACTGACGACGCTGAATAGACATAACACTTTCTTCATTTGGGTTCAAACTGCAAGTAAATATAATTTTATTTTTTACATTCATGGTAATATACGAGAGTCTTGTATTCAGTATTGATTACGTCAATAAATGCGATACTATTCTAAGCCAATAAAACTCAAAGGTCTGGAAAATGCAAAGTGAAATACATGTTGTACAAGTGAGCCGATCAATCAGAAGTAAGTAGGATCGGAACATGACAGAATTCGCTCATTGACCCAGATGTACTTCTTGAACTAATGAATTTAGAAAACAATCGTTTATTCTTCATGAACATTAAAAATTATAACAAATGATAAGAATTATTATCCAAATAATACACTCAAAGTTTCTCAAACATCGCCTTGCGAAGATGCCATGCTCTGTTGCATTTTTTATAAAATTACTAGATTCGGTAAAATGAAGAAAGCGTGGCAAGTGTTGATTAGTCAAACTGCTATTATTTTCTTTACTTTTTTCTCATGTACAGTTTAATGAATCAAGTTAAAAGAAAAAATTGTTTAAGTACTGTTAGTACATTTCTGTGAAAATTCTTATTAATTTGATAAGACAGTTAACTTATGAGAAGGTATTTGCTATGTTCATGTGCCAGTGACACTTGACATCTTAAATTATACT
Source organism: Gryllus longicercus (assembly GCA_038098605.1). NCBI lineage: Eukaryota > Metazoa > Arthropoda > Insecta > Orthoptera > Gryllidae > Gryllus > Gryllus longicercus. The sequence goes on from JAZDUA010000111.1 coordinate 1,605,580, forward strand.
AATGTCACTGTCAAATAGACCCGAATATGTAAGTGAGTTTTATTTTTCTACTTGAAATTAATCGTGCTTTTCCAACCAACAATATATATTTTCAAAACGTTGTAAAACTCTTATTAGTGCGCCAAATTGATACGTAAAACCAAGTTCTATGAATTTTAGTAATAATATTCATAAGTTAAAAAAACTAATTTGTGAACATTAGCAACTTACACATAATGCAAACGAGTAAGATGCTGCAACAGATGTTGATCCAATTGTGTAAGTTTGTTGTGTTGAAGATCCCTGAAAACAAAGGGTAATTATTTGTACAAAGTTCACTAAAACTCTCCGATTAAAAAAATAAATACGTATGACTAGCGAGCCGAAATATGTAAAAATAGAATAAAAAAACCTTCGACCAGTCCTAAACTGAATTTTCTCAGAAACCAGCAATCGTTATTGCTTCAAAAGGCGTCCTGTCATCAATGGATATAAAAAAATAGATACCAGTACATTAGTAGACAGCCTTTGTCTACTGATTTCTATTTATTTCGTGATTACTTCCAGTGGCTGAAATCAAGTTGCATTTAGTAATCACGTGCGCTGGTTGTAATAGAATGCGACCAACCGTGAACTGCCACCAACCGTTTTCGATCCCGACAGTCAAAATTTTGGGCAATTTTTTTATTGCAGTCTAAGCAGTTCTGTCATTCAGTCGGTTCGCACCGACTCGCGTGAACAGGTTGTTAAAATTATTGTAGTTCACAGAACCAGTTGAAATTTATTGCAGCTCTGAATAACGTATTTCTGATTGGGACGATATCTCTTCATATGATTCTTTTGCTGATTGGGAAGTGATTAATTTTGTAAAATCCTAGCTGCGTCTTGGTATCATTCGGCTGATAACACATGTGTCAAGAAGCTACAGAATATTCTCAGAGACAACTAATTATATGATCAATTTTGTAATTTTCACGCAGAATTGTTAAGTCCTTAAATTGCTGTATCCATAAATCTGTAAAAGAATGTTGTATTAACACTTTTCTGTTGAGGTACGTTACCTCATTAATGAATCCTTTATTCTATTGAAATAAAAATATAAGAAATTATTGGAAATCATTGGAGAGAACCAGTTGTTAAAAACATAGAATGTCAGCACTGGGTGCAAGTGCGTGAGTTCTGTGATGCCACCTGGAAGTGAACAAAATAAATTGATGGGTAAATTATTACGACGTTATAACACAAATGTTGGGGATTGGGAATAAAAGAAAGAGGAAACAGGAGATCCCGAGTAAAACAACCGCGAACCTTCTTTGTCCACCTCATATTCCCTAAAGCCCGATCGACATTTTAACCCCAGTGGCAGCGGTGGGCGGCGCAAAAAGTGACAGCTACCCCGCACCTCGCCCCGGGCGCAACTGTCAGCCGAATATGCGTCTTTGCAGGCTCCTGAAGCAGATATTTGAGGCGACGCACGCCGGGGGCACGGGCTGTCCGTTCGCTCACGGCCCCCCCCCCCCCCCCCAGTTGGGGCGGCGCGGTGAGGCGGCCCACGGCGGCGCTGCTTCCGCTTCCGGCGCGAAATTGATGGTCAGGTGTTCCGCATGACGCCCACCCCCCTCCCCATGCGCAGCGTCCTTCACGCGACGCCGCACCTCGCGGCACCTGGGGAAATCACTGCGATTCGAAGCACTCATGTGACGTGATGACTGGTTTCGAGATTGAGATCTCCCTTCATTTCCTCTGTAAAACCTTGAGAAACAAACCTTTATTTATCTTCAGTTTGTACCAAAAAAGCATCACTTTTACATTAACGTCTAAATATATGGTAGGAAAAATTGCCTGGATAAATAGAAGGGCGTTTAAAATTACGAAAAAAAATCCAAATAAACGCGAAAGAATTTCAGAACCTTACTAAATAATAGATATAATAAACAAAATAATAGAAAGTGAAAAGAATTGTAATAATAATTGTATAACATTATTGTTCTTTTCAGCTCTTTTACATACGGTATATCTATCCTAAAGATTTTATCTAATTAGTAATGCAGAGATGTTTAAATCTGATCCCCTAGAACCACATTTAGACCAGAATAACGGAAGTTTTAAGAATATTTTTTTATACGTGTGAACCAACAACACGTGAAAAAAAATTGTAATGACATGTGTATTAAAAATTAAGACCATAGTTCGCTACTTGCTGTATGAATGTTCAGCGCATACTTTATATCATCGTGCTATTGGCAAAATGACAAGTTAAAAAAATTGAATTTTACAGGAGGCATCAAAATGATTATTTTTGTTACTTTTCAAGGAGTACGATTTTATAAGTTTTGTGTATAGTCTTTAGTCAGTTTGCACACAAAAAATGGTGTTTCATAAAATATAAATGAAATTAAAATAATAATAAAGTTTTCTCTCTTACAGTGGTGATACACCAACTTGTTTGGTTCCGTTTCTCTCCTCTAGAGGTCTAAAACGACGAATATAGATTTCAAAATTTCCCCCTCATTAATATAATAATAAATAGCAATAAAACGAATTTCGAAAAATTTTGACTAATCTGATTTTCACAAAACGGCGATTTGCTAAATTCTCAAAATAGTCCCTAGCGGAGTGAGGGGGCATGATGCTAGGTGCGTTTGGTTCTAGGGGTGTAGTATAATTTCGTTTCCCCGTCTGGAACTGGGTGAATAGCGCTGATCCTGTTTGTGCGTTCGGTTCCTGGGTGGATTACGTACAGCGAGACCAGCTGGCTCAGCCCCACGAACGATCCTGCTTCGATGGAGACCAACCGGTTGGCGTTCAGCTTCCTGGAACAATGTCAAGGTTGTCCCCAGCCTCTCCCACTTCATTACTCTTTGCAATGCATTGCGCTACAATATACCTCTGCGACTGAATAGTTCTTTATGCACCGAGGGCGTTATAAGGGTTCTAATGATCGAATGGCGACACAAAGTCCAAGGACCTTTGGCCTGAGATCATTAGAACCAGTTAACGCCCGTGGTGCATACATTATTTTATATATTACCTAATTTTAATGATTCAAATTTACTAATTAACTAGATATTAACTTGACTCCGTTTGTCTTTTCATATTTCTCACCCTTAATTCCCTCTCTTAATTCTCTCCATAAGGGAACATGTAGCATTGTTCAACTGTTTTCGTATTTCCCTCGTAACCATAACCTTCTTGATCCCGGTACGATATTCATTGTATATTGAGGTTCGTATCGAAGGCAATAAAAAGCAATAACATACTAATAGAAAATAAATATTTTCTTTAAAATTTTAATTTTAATTATATACTCACAGGCTGCGCAGCTGCGTGAGGTTCTGGAAAGTTCCATTCCAGAGCTGCGTTAGCTGATTGTTGTAGAGATACCTGAATTCATAAAGGAACAGGGGAAGTTTTAATACGTGAATCTTGTAACATGGTTCTGATTTAATATTTTGTTCTGTTACAATTATGAATACAGGCTGTAATTCATTCAATTTTGAGGATTTATTCTTCTACTTTTGCACCTGCGCTCTGTTCTACGTTGCATTGATCTATACTATCATCGCTTTAAAGAAGATTTTCATTAGCTACTAAGTTTGCGACGAGTTCTCCGCAATGAACTTTCAGACGGAACTACGATTCGTTGATCAGCTTATATCACCAATCACCATACCATAGGGTAAATGGCTTATTTCCACCTCTCGCACATTAATTTAGGTTATTACGAGTATTTGAGGTATTAAATACACATCCAGGGATTTTCAGGGTTGACAAATATCATGAATATTACCCATTGGTAAATATTTAGCTCATTGATAAATTACATTTCTATCCCTCCCTTCTTTCCCCAGACATTCGTAATATCATATCCGGATTTGGAAATGTCCAAGTGAAGAGCTGTACGAGTACATGCAGGACTGCAAATACTTTAGAAAAGCTTCAAATTTGATGAGCGTAAATTATCTTTTGTGATAAAGAAATATTTAATAACATACTATTGTATTTTCCATTAATGAAATTAACTTTTTAATGAAGAGGACGGCTCTCCAAAGTTCTACACCTCCATTTCCGTACAAATTAAGAAAATCCTCCCCCCCCCCAAAAAAAATACTCGCCATATCGAGTATTTCATTCTGTACGAGTAATGTGATTTTGTTGTAATAAATGACCTTGTGCTACGGAGACATTTCTACTTTATTTCATGACGAGGAAAGCCTGACTGGAACTTTTACCTTCTTATTCTTCAGAACGAATTCCATGTAGCACTATTTAGAGCCAAGCATTTCAAATAAACGTTAAACATTAAATTTCATTACTCGCATTAAAACATTGCCGAATTTTGTCAGCGTATTTTGGGAGATTTCTCTCGTAAGCTGCTTAGAGCAGCAAATCCGCAATTCGAATTCTGTTGCATTTGCGGCTGCACGTGGATCTGATCGATAAAAGCTTCAGTTCGAAGAAGCCGTTAGAGCCCCTCTGCTATTAATCGTGTTAGTTGCGTATGCGTTGCGCGTAGTGCGTATCTTTCTTCGATCACCTTAATATCACAACCGTAGCGCGATAATCTCTCTCCAACCCCACTGCTATACTCTAAGGACTTCTCTCGATTTCCTCTCCTCAAGCCTTTCAACTTTATTTTATTTACCTATTTATTTACCATTTTATTTACTTTTTTATTTAACTTTTAAATACCTATTTATTTACCTTTTTATTTACCTTTATACTTACTTTTTTATTTACCATTTTATTTACCATTTTATTTAATTTTTTTGTGTACCCTTTTAAATACCTATTTATTTACCTTTTCATTTATATATTTACCGTTTTCCTATTTACTTATTTATTAAATGTCAAAAAATAGAAAAATAAATGTGACGTACTAAGGAGAGAAGTGCAACTCCCACTCTACAATAAAGTTCTGAGTCCACTACATACGAGTTCATATTGACATTGTGTGGTATAAATACCATATTGTAATACGGGTAACTTGGTTTAAATAGTGTAATATTCATTGATTGGAGTTCAATAATTCAAAATTTGAAATGTAATTTAATTATAACAATGTTCCTGCAGGAGACAAGCTCAAGATACTCCTGATTTATAGTGTTTTTATCTATGGTTTCTTACGTCGAGAACTATATTAGAATGTTAAATTAGCTGCACGTAGGAGTCTGAATACATCACTTTCAAACGAACATGCACATAAGCACTCAGAATTCATCGACCATTAAAATACATACTTTTAAATAATTACGGAATTTCGTATTTAAATGTACTAATAATTTTTTTATTACATTTTTGCATATTGGATCCGTCACTTTATGAAGTACTATTGTAATATCCAACTCTAATTAGGCACCCTCTAAATCTGTTAATACATTTTAAAATAGTATTCACTTGTTGCTAAATATTGAGAATATTTTGGCCAGTCTTTCACTATCAATATAATATTCATTATTACAGGTAAATTTAACTCCACGTAAATAATAGGTAAATTCGGAAATAACATGTAGAGGGTAGAAAATATACCGTAATTTGTGTATATTATTTCGTACTGATGTTCATTTTTTCTATTTCCCTAACGTCACTCAGTTGAGAAATTAACTTGTATTGCGAATCTGTGCCCCATCAGATTCTTGCAGCTGCAGGTAGCCGACATGGTTGGGCAAAATACTTTAAATTTAGTATTTGAATACTTCGCCGTAATACTTTGTAAATAAGTATTTAAATATATACTCAAAATACATTAGGTTTTGAATTGCTAAATACATACGTATTTAAAGTACTTCAAATACTCAAAATACAGTGAATACAATACATTGTTACAATATATTGTAATTGTCAATTACAATAAATTACTAATTGACAGTCATAAATTTCTGAACAATAATAACTTTCAAATAAAAAACTCTGTAACAAATAGTTTCGGAAAAAGACGATCACTTCTTCATATCAAATAAAAAAAACTCTCATACTAAATATAAAATATTATCAAAAATATGTCGAATTCAAATAAACCCAATTTCCTTTTAAAACTACTAGTTTTTCAAACAAATCATCAAACAATAAACTCCTAGTTGGGGGAAGGATAAAACCTGAAAAGCAAAACAGTTGTTGAACTGGTGCTCATGAACGTAAACTAATATTAGAAATAAACGCTTTTTGTTATTGTCTGATAATTGTCCAACATTTTGAATAATTTAAATTTATAATTTAAAAATGAAGAGAATTAAAGTTCATCAGCTGGAAGGAGCATTTATTTTTGTTTCAATGAGGTCCATTCACTAGCAGTGTCAAACAAAAAGGAACTATCCTCGTTATCTTCATCTCTATTTAAAGTATTTTAAGTATTTTTAAATACACTTTTTTATGTATTTAAATGCATCTCTAAAATACATGTCCAGAAACCTCAAAAATACAGTTTTTGAAAAATAAAATGTATTTAAAATACGTATTCCAAATTCAAGGATTTAAATAATGCCCAACCCTGGTAACCGAGACATTTATGAGTAGTTTTTCGTTGCAGTATCGCAATATAAATAATATTTAAATAACTACAAATAGAAACAAAAAATAATCTAATAGTAGTAATTCGATAGTGATAGATAGACATTTGCATGTCTCTGTGAATTCGAGTTGGTTGTAAACGAGGCGAGAAGATTATGTTTGCTATAAAGAGGTAGAACATACTATGAAGTCTGTGTGTATACACAAATACATATATACGTATACACACGCAAATATTGTGATAATTTATCACAAGGGGTATACGAAAATAAACAAATTAGTATAGAATATAAAAAATAGGTGTTGTGGTGCGTTATCGTTGGCATTTTTCATGAAGCAGTTTTGTGGCTTCCATTCAGCAGACAACTGATGATGATGGCTAAGCCATCGAAAGCTGCTCTTATATTAAATACTATTGTTGGCAATGACAACGTTCATAATTATTTCATAGAATATAAACATAATATCATCAACCATGGGCACATAAGAGAAGTATTTGATAAAGTGGTAATGAAATTGCAAGGGAAAGGCAGTGTAATTAATACAGAGAAATATAGGATAATTAGTGGTAAATGAAATAGCGAATTATACACGAGTCATTTCCGTGGGTAACTAATTAAATTACGAAAATAATCCATAACAGAATAACAGAAAGAGGAAACTAACCCGTCCTCTTTTGCAACTTTGCAAACTAAAAACTCGCAGATAACGCCGCACTTTGATAATCAGTATACGGCAATTTGCCGCGAAGTTCGATTAAAATAAAGAGCATTTCTTCAGTCAGACCTACGAACTGACCAATTAATCTACACTGAGCATTTGCATTTGAAACTGGGTGCCATTTAGGGCGGAAATTCTGCGCTCGTGTGACGTTACATTTTAGGGCGGTCGGCACACTGAGCCCTGAAGAAGGCCATCGGAGGAAAGCAGGCCATCGGAGGAAAGTCGAAGGGGCCAGGGACAGCGCCGTCGCAAAGGGGGAAGTTCTCAAAATGGCGCCGGCAGGGGTAGTTACGGAAGAAGTAGTCTGCGTTGGCCCGATCATCAGCAATACTACATTATCACTTTTTGTTTCTCTATGATTTGGTTCAAAATGCATTTTTGAGCAGTAGTATTCCATTATAAACTTTAATTAAAACAGCCACAAAGTGTTTATCTGCCGGTCCGGTGATCGTTAAGACAGTAGTGCCGTAGCGATCTCGGACAGAAGGATGGTAGTCCCGCCTCGACCATGGTTGTAATTGTATTCGTCCTTTCACCCCTACCATCACCACATCATGTCATCTTCAAAGTTACCTAATCGTTAAAAGCAATAGTGGTCGCTAATGACCTAGATGTTGATGCGACCTTAAATAACAACAAAAAAAGTTCGTCTAAAAGTGCCTTAAAATCGGACATTAAAATCAACATGCAACTTGAAATCACGTTTTGATAAACTTTAAAATGTTATGTGTAGGAATGAATTACCTTATTGTTAAATTATGTTAAATTAATTAATAACTATGTTAAATTATTAATATAAATATTAATAATTTAACGTAGTGAAAACAAAGTAGATTGTGTAGAAAGCAGTTTACGTAAGGGGGGAGAAGATATAATTATGAAAGTAGCTGCAGGAATTCATAGAGAATGAATGTGTATTTAAAATGCATTTGGATTAATTAGTTAAGAGACCTGCTTAGATGGCCCAGGGCAGCAATTGTCCCTGCAAGCCTCTGACCGGGAGGTCTTAGGATTCGAGGCTCCAAGGGGGGGTAGGATTTTCGACGGTAGCTGCTTCTAGGTAGCTAGGCCGACTTCTGTCATCTGGAGGAGAATTCTAGCGGCCGGCTGCTCTTATCGGTAATTTTCCTTGGTCTCTCCGTTCAACAGCAGGCGAATATTGGGGCAGTACCATAACAATCGGGTTTCATAACGTACACTACCTTTCCTTTCCCTTCCTTATCCTAACCTCAACCCCATACTTTGATACGCTTGAACTCACATGCACTCCACTGCCACACACGTCGGTTGCCTAGAGCTTGTTCCCGCTGGTTGGGGAAACCCCGCAAGCTGACGGTAGATCGGGGCCGGATCTCGCCATCCAGCGGGCGAAAATCACAGCCCCGAGATACAAAACATACACTACACTAACGGGACTAACGACCTTAGGAGTTGACGCTCCCGGAATCAATAATGAATAAATTAATAAATGAGTTAGAGGCTCACAGGTGGCGCAGCGCGGGCAGCGCGTCGAAGGCGGCCGGGGCGACGCTGCGCAGGCGGTTGCGCGCCAGGGACAGCGTGCGCAGGCGCGGCAGCGGAGGGAACGCCTCCGGCGGCAGCGTGCGCAGCAGGTTGCCGTTCAGGTACCTGCGCCGGCCACCGAGACACAATCAGGAAAGGTCCCTTATCCTAACGAAAGAGAGAGCATTTGCTCACTTCAACGACAGGCACCTGCGTGCGGAAATGTGGCGTAGTTATAACCTCAAACTTTTAAGGCGCAGTGCCGCTTTGCTACGGGTGCCCGATTTGACGTTAAAGTTCCAGCTTTCGTGATTAATAAAATAACATCATTGAACCTTCCCATCGCATAATTATAGCCAAATACATTTTTAATTAATTAAAGCGCGCCATTTTCATTTACACTATGCAACAGAATATCCTTGTTTACGACTATCTTGATTTTGTTTACCGATCTCGCGTCGTCAGAGTCGATTCGTTGCGATAAGACAAAACACGATTATAAAATGCCTTCGGGTGAAAATAAAGATAAATGACATTTTAAATTACACGTAGAAATGGAACGAGCGGCACAAGGCACAACGTATGAGCGAACATCATATACCATTATTTTTCAAACATATTAGAATACCACCATTTACTTCCAAACGCCTAAAACATTTTACGAAATAGTGGAATGCTATATTGGCGTAACAAAAAGAAAAACGGAGGAATGTGAAGCAACTCTCAACGACCGGCATCCGTTAAGGATTAACAGTCCGCCATCTGTTTACAACAATCGAAACAAACGAGTTGGAACTAATGAAGGCATATACACTCATTCCAAAAAATGGAATTTCTGATTTATATAATTTTTTACAAGAACATGGTACCACGAAAAGTAAGGCATAGTATGTCCATGCGTTATTACTTATCTACTTTTTATAAGGGGATTTGGATGGCAACTGTTATCTTTTACAGGACCAAGGTACGCTTGCGGCCAAGAGCGGAACTTACAGCACAGTCAGCGATTCCAGGGGCTCCAGAGCTTCTCGGCTGAGGGAAGTGAGTTTGTTGTGACGCAGATCCCTGCAACATTACAGGCATTGATTAGTACCAAAATACAGCTTTCTCCTGCAAGTGGTGATGCTATATTGCATATGGTCATGGAAGTGTTTTGTTTGCTTCCACGAGTTCCAATGACCATAGGTTACTTGTAGTGATGTATTGCGTGTGTTCAAGGTTCTTTTTTATGATACAAAATTGAAATAGATGTACGGGAATTCAGATAATAGAACTTGCATAATACGTTTAAAAATGATTTTAATTAACTAAACGTGATGTCATATCTTCAGCTAATTATAAACGTTAGCACGCAGAACATACCAAAAATAAAATTATTCAAACCAAATTAAAAATTACCATGATTGTGATTGCTAAAGGGGTTGGTGTTAATGAGTGGTTGTTGAAAGAGATTAATAAATCTTCGATTTGCCTTTTGCGTGTTTCGTTTACACATTTTCCAGAAAACATGTTTTTAGACTTACACCACTTTTGCTCTCAACGGCTCATTTGTGACCCCAACAAAAACTATGTGAACTTAAAAGAAAATGAGAAACTTGCAACCGTCTAGTGCCAATACTGTAGCATAATACTGTTGCTGGATTGAGGAAGGGTACGATGTTCCGTTACTTCAGGAATGATATATGAAAAAAAAGGAAAGAAAAAGCAGAGAAGAAACACTTATCAACTTCGATTTTTAGTTCGACCAATTTTTATGAACTCAAACATTAATCATTTTCCATTTAACTGTATTATTTCTACCAATATAATAACAATATTGATAAAAAACGATCAAATTGCATGGGGTGCGTTCTGGGGCCTAATTGATACAGAAATAAAAAAGCACCCAATTTGCACAATTCAATTGTTTTCTTATTTCTGTTTCTTCTCTTTTTGTGAAGAAATATATTCATTTATTTTGTAAACAGGCAACAATGTACATATATCTGGAGTGTTAATATGTTTCTGAAATGCAAATGTCTGCCTTGAAAGTATTTTTTCAAACCAACTTTGAAGTGCTTATTACGACTCAGCCATTCGAAATATCGAGTTCATTCGACAAAATACGCTTAAAATTGTATTAAAAATTTATTTTAAAGGTTTCTTTGTTTCCTCTGCGGACATTCTTTATTTATCAGTGGTTGATGGACTGCTGTCAATACGCATCACGAGGGTGTGGTATTATGGGAATTTAGCACCCAGTCTGCCATAACAGTTGGGAACTTGTTCCCTTCACAAAGCAACGTTGCTCTTGGCCAGGTGACGGCGCTGCACTCACAGCTCTCGCAGCGCCCGCAGGAAGCGGAAGGCGGCGGGCGGCAGGCGGCGCAGCGCGTTGTGGCCCAGCACCCTGCACACGCACACGCACACGGACACGCCTCAACCACTGGGCTCATGAGGCCCGCAAGTGAAGTGCTTGGTATCCCGGGAGGTGGCAGTGTTCCCCACGCTGGAACACGCGATTCGGTGCCCGTCTACACGTCGTCTAGCAAGAGGTTTTCTCCTTCAGGTATCTTCCCCACTAGGGAACTGCCTCCTGCTGGGGCAAGTGCTCTAAGCTTCCGACGCGTTTGGTAATGATGGGAATGTAAGTGTGTGTAAGGAGAGAGGATAGGTCAGGGATGAGGAAAGAAATATCGCTCGCGGTCCGTAAGCCGTTTGTTAGGGTAACGATGCGAAAAACTACTGATCCGAGCAGCCGGCAGATAGAATTCGTCTCCAACAATGGCAAAATTCGACCTACCTATACAGTGTGTCGAAACTACGCCATCGTCGGGATTCGAAACCTAGTACCTCCTAATAAGCGACTTTGTAGAGGCAATGCGTTTTATTACGGAGCCACTGCATCCGTTTTCTTTCGCGATATTTGCAAGGTTGTGCACAAAATGTTATTGGTTCTTTTTCTTATTTTGTTAATCACTACCGTCGGATCCAATCATATTGGATTGAAAAGGGGATTAAAATAGAATATTCGTGTCCATTTCATAGACTGCAATATTGCTTAACATACGGCATTGTATCTCAATCGTCCCTTCCATGTCGAATAATCGCGAAGGCGCGCTTTCTGATTCGATCTTCAAATGGTGAAGTAATGCTCAAAACGATGAACCATATTTTCTCTACTTTATATCACACATCTGTTTCAAACTTGTCGAGCAATATAATACAAATTTCTGGATAATTAATTTGGTGATAGCGATTGAAAAATATATCTGCAACAGTTAAAACGGAATGTTATTTACAAGGCCGTTTAATATTTTCCAAATCGAACCTGTCTCCTCGTTTGCCAACTATTACAGCAGCCAGATCGAAGGTCGCATGTTGAATTGAATTGAATTTATGCCTTATTTTACGTGGCAAGACTCGGGCCATGAGGCCCGCTCTTCCGTCTGACCACGCAAATTTCGCTACGCTCCTTTCACCAACTAGCAGAGAAAAGAGGTATTTCTGGGCGAGAAACAGGCGATTTTGAATTTAGCTCAGAGGCGTCATTTAGGCTTGAGGATCTTTTACATGCAAGTAAATCTACTAACATGGGACAGACGACTTTACTTCCCCTCCGAAGGAAGGCGTACGAAGGATTTTTTCGCCCTTAATTCGCTTCGATCGAGTTTGAACCCGACAACTTAGGTATACCAGTCCAATACGCTAACTGTTACACCATCGCCGTAATGTTCAATTCACGGTGAGAGTGATGAGAAAAGTGTCGGACATTGAGCAAAAACGAGAGTCTCATGTTCTTAATTTGTGGCACTTGAGGGTCACCGTCTCTGATCGATGGTTTTCTGTGGTTTCTCCGATTAACACAAGATGAATACCGCAGCAGTGTCCTAAGAAATGGGACAGGAACCGCGCGCGATATTCCGTACCTCTTCCGTGTCCTATTCTTACTCCTTACTTAAACACACACTTACATGTACTACACTATACCACATCCCGGGTGACTCTTCGGAAGCTTAGAACTTGTCCCGACCGGGGCGGTTGTGGGAGATACCTTGTGAAAACCAATCCTACGTGTGTAGGTCGGCGGCCGGATCTCACCATCTAGCAGAGGAAGATCACTGCCATCTCCTGGGATAACATGCACTAGATTTTTGGGAATAATGACCAAGCCGTTTACACGGCCGGAACCACGAAATAATCAATTCCGGGACACTAAAATATATTTCTGTAAAAGTGATAAAATTCGGTAATCTTTAGCATTGTGGACAATATAAAATTAAAATTACATGATTACGAAGAAGGGTGGACCTGGGAGTCTGGGTCTGCCCATGACCAACGGCCAACGCCAACACGGGTTCCTGCTCCGTGCAGGAGGCATTGATTTAAAGCGCTGGGTGCCTTGGGATCAGTCAAGCTGGGCGGCTTTTATGTAATAGTCGGTCAACGTACCCTTTCAACTCGCGTGAAAAAATTCTGTGTTTATTTGATACAATGCTGCAGACCGTTGACCAGCATTTAAATAAATTAATACATCATATGTCACCTCACATCAACCACAACAATTGAAACACCTTTTAAACTAGTGATGCCAAAACAGCACATCATTTCTACATTTGGTATTTTCTAAAATTCAAAGAGTTCAACTAAAATATGTTTTGTGGCTTCATGTAAAGAACCCTCAAAAATTAAAACATCGTCTGAAGCTCCCAAAGCCTCCAGTTCTTTTAGATCGATCGGGGAATATCAATTTTGGAGAACATCAACTGAACGGTTTAAGCGCTAGCCTTGTGCACAGACGGACGGACAGACAGACCTTTTGCCATCAATCGATTTTTCGGTGTCAAGAACCCACAAAACACCACAGATCTGGCTACACCACGTGTTAGAGGAAGAAATTTACTTTAAGAAGCAACAGGATTTATCCACTTTTTCGCTACCACGACCCGAGTTAGTTATTCTTTTGAAAAATAGGCGTTTTCCAGCGCACGATTGCATAACTTTCACTTCTTACGAAGTAAATGTGAGAAAGTAAAAATGAATGAAGCCATTGAAAAATATGTTACATAAAATATTAACTGAAGCTCATTATCATTTTGTGACATTGTACACAATCAAGTTAAGTATTGACAAGTTAAAGTAATGAACCAGAATTATTTTTACGTCATTTACATCCACACACATGTCGTTTGTAAATCTCGGTATTGGAGAAGCGGGCCTTAACCCTTATCGCAGGCGGCGTACTCACAGCCTGTACAAACCATTTCCAGGGGGAAACGCGAAGTCTGGTAGATCCTTGAGGCCGTTGTTGTTCAGGTGCCTGAAACAGTATACTGTACATTGAAATTCTCTATCAGAAACTAGTGTTCTTTGCTTTACATTTTGTCAGTAAACCAGGACCATACCAATCTCGACAAATAAATATTTTTCTTAACAGTTAATCTAGAACCTTTCAAAAAATTTAGAACGTTAAAATTTGCCTCTGGTGTTTTTCAGTTTCATTGTTTAGTCTCTTAGGCAAATAATATTCGTGCCTTTAAAACGAAAAAAATGTATGTAAACAATAAGTATATCCATATACGCTGCAATATTTATAGAATCAGAAGTTGATTGGAACTCAGTATATTAATATGGAGAGTATTATACTAGTTGTATTGATTGTGTACTGCAATATACTGAAGGCTCATGTCCGTAGAATAGATTTCAAATGAATACACTTTGTAGAGTCTATTCAGATAGTGAAATATTCCACAAAATAATCTCATTTGTAGGTAACTGTGCAAGAGACGCATCGTTTTGCTGCAAAATATTCCTAGGATTCTGTGTTACATTATAAATAGGTACTTTAAGACGGAACGTATTTTAAACCTCATGGTCACTGGACACTGACAACATTGTGTATGAACCAAATACGTTACACGTAACATAGGTGTTGACTGTTCAGTCATGTGAGCTATTTTGACTCTTATATATGAAAAACCAAATTTGAGAGCGTGGTAGGTGAATTTTAAGTAGAAATAATTCCCGGTTACTTCCCAGAAATTCGATATTTATGACCTGTCCGTTAAAACCTATTTGAAGACATAATTCCGCCACATTTTCATCCAATTTTCAACATAATTTGAATCAATTCTTACAATATTCTTTTCGGTGACGATATCGGATGAATGTACATCACTCGTGAAATCTGTTCAATTAATTTCCATTCAACAACGCCTTATTTTACGTGACGAGACCCAGGCTATTTGGCCAACTCTTTCACCTGATCACACAAATTCCGTTAAGCTCTTTTCACCACCCAGCGGAGAAAGAAAGTACCATTCGGGCGACGAAACTGGTGATTTAAATTTAGCTCAGAGGCTTCTTTTAGACTTGAGGAACTTTTACACGAAATCTACTACATGGGAAAGCCGGCTTTACGAAGGATTTTTTCGCCCTTCCACGGCTCCGATCCAAGGCTTCAATCGGGTTTAAAGCTGCAAACTTGGGTATGGGTCAGCCCGATATGCCAACAGTCATACTACCGAAGCCACGTCTATCCCTAATCGGCTACCACACTGCGATTAACAACTGGCGCTGCAGCCCATGAGCTGGCGGAAGAATACATATACTTAAGTCCGTTCAAACATTAAGTCCGTGAACACTTGACGAGCTGTGACGCTGTCATCCAAGTGGGAGCTTGAACGTCATTACAGTGACAATGGTGACGTTCAACCTTCCCATAGGCCGATCCGGTGGCCGAGATCCGATGGCCCGAAAAGGATCGCGGGTTCGAGTCCCGCCTTGGGCATGGTTGTATTGTGTTCGTCCTTTCACCCCCTATCATCATCACATCGTGTCATCCTCACAGTTACAATACCGTTACAAGCAAAAGTGGTCGCTAATGACCTAGAAGTTGATGCGACCTTAAATAATAATAAAAATAAATAAATTAAAAAAAAGCTTCCCATTGGATGACAGCGATCCCGCTAACCAAATGCCAACAGACTTTATGTCTTAATCGAAGTATAGCGAGGCGTCTTCGGGTTTCAGAATGTGCGAAAAAATCGCCCACCGCCCCGAGGGGGACTTACAGGTTGCGCAGCGCCGGGCGGTTGGCGAAGGCGTCCGGCCGAAGGCGCCGCACGCCGGCAAACGACAGCACCCTGCAACACCAGCCCCCTCCGCCTAAGCGAGCCGCGCTTCCAAGGCCCTCCCCCCTCGCACGTGACACGTGACACGCGAGCCGCGCGCTTCTTTTGTCGTCCACAGAGCGAGGAAGGCGGCGCCTGCACATAACCACGTAACAGATCGCCTTGTACATGTGGAACTGAATATGTGAGGAAAACAGGGCGACAACGTATTTGTTGAAATGCATTTGGAAGCGTAACTCAATATTCATCAATGATAAATAAGCATTAAGCACTTTATAAAATCTGTGGAAAGAAAATTATTACTAACAGTGAATGATGAAATATATTATTCTCAAGAGGTATTATGATATAATTTTAAAGACTGTTCGTAAATTACGTGTGAGTTATCAGAGGATGTTTTTATTAATTTTTAGTACATTTGAGAAAATAATAGAATTTAAAAAAATATAGTTTAACGCCACAATCAATTATTTACAACGTCGTAAATCAAGTGGATTTTATGACAATTATTTTTTACAAATATCTATATGGGAAAAGAGTTACGATAATCAGAAATACTTATTTTGATCAAGATATTTTTGCGGCAAAAATAAAAAAAAAATTGCTAAATAAAATGAAGATTTTAGTGTTTAATAACAGTAAACATTTCGATTATACAGAAACGAAAAGTTGAAGGCCAAGGAAAATTGAAAATCCCAATTTGTTTAAGAAAGAGTCAACGTTTGAAGGGCCAGGTCAATACGGTTATTAATTTTATCGTATGTCAATCGAGAGTTGTAAAATGCTTCCATCGGTGAAATAACTTTTTCCGATGTTTGTGTGACTTGCAGCACCTGAGCACGGGCGGTCGGTGGAGCGGGACGGCCAATCCACTTAGCAACCCCCCTCCCACCCAGGTGCGACACTCGCCAAGGAAAAAGAGTAGGCTGCGAAGGGCGTGCTTCTTGAATGATACGAAATATGAACTCACTGTTATATCATCCAAATTCATCTTTATTCATAACTTCCACCTTCTCTACTATAGGACGTGGGTCTTATTTCGAACATCGGCTCGCTGTCTATTTCTTTAGGCTTGGTTACACCAGCCAACATGATATGACTGTAGAAACGTATTCGTTCTGGCGCGACCCAAGACTCGTCACAATAGGCCCTCTATCTGCCGGCACACATAAATGTCTAGTAAATAGGCGACAGAGTATGTACTTTTTGGGTGGATACTGTCACCGTGTGAAGATTTAATATACCTTTTTCACTTGTAATGGCAATTTGAAATGTAGACATATCAGTATTCCTCATGTAAGTAGGACAGAGAGAAAGAAACGATAGCTGGCAGAATTTAATTATGTTTTATTATTTAAAGAAGCGAAGGCAAAAGTGCCCAGCTTGTCATAAATGTTAATTGAAAGGCTCCTTACTTATGTATTTCTGAATAGAGTAGGATAGGCTTCAGGTCCAAACATCAGTCTGGCCAATCATTATTTTGGAAAGATTAAATTCATTAATTTATTTCTGCCATCATTCTACAAATTCAGTATAAAACCTGACAAATTTTGTTGGCTGGAAAATGAATTAAGATTGGCTCGACCGCAGCGGAAGCTTAGCAAGCGATAATAAAACAGTTGAAGCATAAAAATATATTACATTTGAAGTGCTTCAAGAGCATTTACTCACAAGGTGCTGACGTCAGGTACAGGCCGCAGTATTTCCGCGTTCAATTCCGGAATGAAATTCCCACTCAGGTCTCTGGACATAGAAGGTTGGTAAACAATATTAGTGAACAGATCTCGTCATCGTCAACGACGTAGAAATAAGTACAAATGTAAACTCCAATTTTTTAAATTTTAAATAATATTTACAACTATTGGACATTGCTTTTAGTCGTTTAATAATAAATTCCATTAACTTCACAGCGCGACATTTTCGAATAATTCTACTTCATGAGGCAAATGGAGGCTTTGTTCAACACAGAATTCGGGATATGCGGTCTTATCAAGTCTCTGAAGCCATATGTTTAGAGAGTATTTGCACAGCATGAAGCACAGTAGCGTATACGGTACGAAACTGCGCATGCTTGTACTTCAACGTTGCGAGAGGTTCATTTCTGAACACGATACTAAAATAAAATTATCTGGTGTAATTAAATTACTTATGTCACCTACGGCACAAGTTGAGATCAATGCCGCAAATTTGAATACAAAAATACTACAGATCGCTCAAAGTCAGTTTCTCCGTACAACTTCAAATGCATTGGTTTATTTCCAAACGACAGCTGCACAATGAAACAATAGAAACAATAGAAAAGAACATCACATATCTCTCTCTCTCTCTACACAGCTTTAACATAAATTACCACAAATCACCAGAATGTCCCCTCCGCTTAGGCAAAAAATCTCACTCCTAATACCCTAATAATAAAAATAAATTTCCCTTCCATACCTTCCTCCTACAGTTATCCGCAATGTAACTCCCCTGCGGTCACCCTGTAAAGAATTCCTCTCCCCAAAATATAATTTTAAAATTCAGTTTCTAGCACTAAGTTTATATTAAACGACGTATACTGAGTGTGAACTACACTTTGTAAAGCCTCAAAATGTTTATAATATTTTTTTAAATTACAAAAGCAAAAGACAAGTTCTAAGCGTACGATGGGCTTTCTTTGGCACTGTGGCGACAGTGTGTGCTACTAACTCTACATTGCCATGAAGTAGAATCATGTTGGTGATACATACAATAGTAATTATAATTATTTAACACATTGAATTCCAAGCCTGACCTCTATTTAGGCTTAGCTTAATAGCTTAGCTTAATGCTCGAGGGTCCCAAGCACAGCTTGTGCGCACGTTTCCTCGGCTTTCTGCGCAGGTGCCCGAGTGTATGTCTGATTGCGGCAATGAGGAGATGTCTCCTTTGGTATGACTGTCATGTTCTGCCATTGCTGGCGACTGTGAGAACTATTTTGCAAAATGCGAACCGGTAATGCCCCTTGCTTTTTGTAGTAGTTTGCAATGGTGGACGGAGTTCCGTACAGAGGGGCATGTTTTGTTTTGCGTTTAGAACATTGAGCATGCAACGAAATTATGAATTGTTGGAAAATTATTCGGATATTATTACAACTTTGAATGAAATTAGTGAAAATTCTGATTTCCCTCAGTATGCCAGAGTGCTTCAAATTATACCACACAAAGGCTAACTATGCCTGAAAAGATACATATTGTTGTATAGATTTTTTAAGTTACATTTTTGTAATATATGTCAAAATGTTAAGAATGTCAATAAAGTCAAAAATTGACACATTAATTAACAAAAAGAACTTTCTAAATATAATAAGGTTCTATGCTCTTGTTTCAACAAAATGTGAATCCACTTAAAATGCCCTTAAATACCCTGGGTTTTGGGACCCAACCGATCAGCAAGCGCCTGGGGCTCAATGTGTTAATAATACAGTGCGACCATTTTATAAATGTGCTGCTCGTGCGGTGATTTGGCTTCGAGGCCACGGATGCTGGCGAAACCGAGACCGAGACGGGCGGTCGGTAGATTCGCCGAAGAGGGAAGGTGGCTTTTCGCTACCGAAAAGTTTAAATTGTATACTCGTTATAGTAGATGCTGAAAGCGCACACAGCTGCTTTGATGCACACAATGATTCTCAACATCTAAACAAATAATAGTTCACTCAGTAAATAATGGCCTGTGGTATTGGAGAGGCACGTTACTGTATATTATACCTTAATTCATCTTCCGGGGAGAGATTTGTTGC
Organism: Gryllus longicercus; assembly: GCA_038098605.1. Classification (NCBI taxonomy): domain Eukaryota; kingdom Metazoa; phylum Arthropoda; class Insecta; order Orthoptera; family Gryllidae; genus Gryllus; species Gryllus longicercus. The sequence continues at coordinate 1,625,161 of JAZDUA010000111.1, forward strand.
ACAGACGGGAACGTTTAGGAATCCCCACACACAAAAATCTCACGGCGGCAGATCAGGAGAGCGTGCAGGCCTCAAATCACTGTGATAATTTTGTCTCCATAAACAGCATAACAAAACTTAAGTAGTGTGTGCGTGTGCAGAGTTCTGAAACTGGAATTACGCTGTTTATTTGTCAACAATTGGAATAAAGGCTCTATGATTCGATGCACATAATTAATTGAGACATTTTACGTACGTGTCATACTCAAACACTTTCTGTTTAGGACTGAAGTGCGAGCTATAACAAACGGACTATTCAACAAGACTGGAAAGCATGCCTTTTGCAGGGCGAGACATTCAAAGCCGCTCGTCCGCAACCAGGGGAGTTGAGCGCACAGTTCCCGGGCGAGCGAGGGCCCGTCAGCCGAGCAGAATCTCACACGTCGCGGCTCACTCATAAAATAGTCGCACTGTGTAATTGCATAGCCAGATCGGTGGAATGAATGGGGCGCGGCCCGCGTTGTCGCCTGCGGGCGGTGGGCGGTGGGCGGTGGGCACTGACAGGGTGCGCAGGCCGCGCTGCGGGAGGCCGCGGGGCGGCGCGTGGAGGCCGGCGTGCTCGCACAGCAGCGCCCTCGCGCGGCACACGCACTCGGCCGGCGCGCGCTCCAGCTCTGCAACACGCAGACACACGCACGAACACGCGTAGGGATCGCAAAAAAAAAGAACATCGATGTTATCAAAACAGATCTTTTAGAGTAGAAACATAGATATTATAACGTCGATTTTGCTTTTCATGTTTTCTTCAGTTCGATATATTTGTCCAGAAACATCGATTTTTCCAACAAAATAAATTCTCATGATATAAATTTAATTTTCAGGTTTTCCGTTTCTAATTTTTTGTGGAAGATCGCAATTAACAGCAACTGACAACTGTCACTGTTGTCCATCCCCGGGCGGCACCTAACCGTTTACTATTCGCAAGCTTTCAACAGTGCTATTATAATTTTGGATTACTTTGTACGAGGTAATATGGTTAAACTGCATTTTGAACGTTGCCTGCATAGAATATTCATTACAAAATGAAGATGACAAACAAATTTAAGGCAAAATAAACTTTAAGCTAATACTGACGTGTTACGTAACACATTAGAGACATGACCTTTAACTTCAACACGTTTCTTCATATTTACAATATCGATATTTTACTAAATACGATCAAATTCCGTGAACGACATTTCCTCATCGATATTTTAATCATCGATGTTTTTGGTTGATGCTTTCATCGACATCGAAAACGTTTTGGCGATGACTCAGAGTGTCAATGTTTTGCTAATATTTGCCATCTTTATACACGTGTGTCATTTGCATCTTATTGTTTGATAACTTCAGCGCACAGGTGTTCGTCAGGTACATGAAGTCTCCTTGATTGTGTCAGAACGTCACCCACCGAATACATGTGCTTGAGAAGTTGCCTAAAATCAGGGGCAAATATCACATGTGTAACTCTTTTATACCCCCTAGATGCTCTTTGTCGAAAAGTTCGAATTGGCGCATGCTCATTGGCGACACTATGAGTCATCGCCATCATTTTCGACCCTTTTACATGGCTTAGCGGTTTGTAACACTTATTCTGATAAACCCATACAATCGCCCTCCAACACTGCAAGAATTCATCGTTTCAGAACGCGACTTTAGTCATTAGTCTCGTAAGTGTAGTGCATTATATACTCAGGGAGTGGCGGTGTTCCTCCCATGCTGACAATGTGATCCGGAGCCGACTTACCCGGCAGCTTCCGGAGGATTCACTCCTTTAGGAATCTGTCAGCAGAGCGCCGCCCCAACTTGGACACAACTAAGCTCCCGACATGTGAGTAAGTGTAGAGCATACAAATTTATGTGTGTGTGTGTGTGTAAAGGGAGAAGAGGGAACATGGATGAGGAAGGAAAGCCAGTTTCGGCATGGTAAAATCCGAAATTTTATCATGAATGAAACAAGATGATAAGAGCTTTACATTGAAACGAATGTCGGTTTCGCAATCACTAGGCGTCAGCCAACTGATGCAAAACCGATACGAGTTTCATTATGTTATGTCATATATGTATCATTCAATATTTTATCTACGACGGTCCCACATTCATTTTTTTATTTTACATTATAAAATATTAATCAACATGTATTCAATGAATGTATTTATTTTCGCTATAACGACTCGAGATTGTTTTTATGATTTGGCGTTAGCAACAAGGATTAAAAAAATGCTCCGATAAATGTTAGTAGCTCTGTTTGAAATGGATGGTATCGTAATGGTAACATAACGGGGTTGTTTCTGGTGGTAGACGAACGAATATCAGAAATATTCCAATTTGTGTAAACTTATCTATTATAATACTTTAGAAATATCAGACGAAACAACAATAAGAAAATACGTAATTACAAATAATATTCGGGGAATGTGGCCAAATACATCTTTGTACACGAAAGGTGTGGAGGGGTGGAGGATAACACAGTTTGACTAAAAAATCGACTATACAGAAGACTAGTTTCGAATAAGAGATGCATTAAACCTGTTTTACAAAAGTTATGACAATGCAACGACGTATTTTAACATCCTTAGAGCACAGAGATTATTGTGTCGATTGTATTGAACCGACAGCTATTAAATTTGTTCTTACGACAGGCGAGAATCTACACCTCTGACTACCCGCAATAACTGCACAGTATAAAGTTCTTTAAAGTAGCAGTAATGCTTTATATTCGTTAAATACGAGCGAGAGTAATGTCTTACATTCAAAATTTTCAATCTCTCAATATTTACTCCTAATTCTCAGTTGTCATGTCGAGAGAGACAAAAAGCATGACCAAACAAATGGAATTATTTTAATGGATGTAACTAGAATTGTTTACTTGCGACATCAATGAACCCCCACATCGTTCGCAGAGCACGGAAGCAAATGGCAATCGTAGGAAGGAATGTATTTGCTGTTGTCACAACGTTCTTCATCAACGATGATGGAATTTACCAAAAATAAGCTTTACAATTTCAATGTATGGAATCCTTTGGGTGTGAAATGTGGGAGTTTGTAGAATCGTGGAATATTCTAAATAAATATTACTGTTGTGAACTACATATCAGTTCATTTCTTGTATTTTGAGATATTTTTCTAGAACGTAGCAAACTATATCCTAATGTCTAACTACTGCTGTCTGTTTTAATTATTGCTCAAACTCACGTGTTGAAACTTTGAAACGAAGCTAATGGTAATGGCAGGACGATATTCGTACCACGCAATTCTGCAACGCAGTATACCTCGGGTCCGGGACTGCATCGAAATTGCTTTATGGCTATAATTATCCTACATCCTAGATTACTTGCAGACTGTGATTACACTTGCGACTTCAAATTTGCTAACATCCTTCACGCCATCCAACAGTCGCGAAAGCACTTCTTTAGTGAAGATTTTCTTCAAATTTGAACCAACAGTTTCTTTCACTACGAAACTATAATTCTTTGAGGATATCTTTCCAGAAACTTTTCCACCGTATCAGTGGGTTATTGACGTAAAAAGTTTCCATTAAATTAAAAAGAACAGCAAAAAACTTTTTTCAAGCAGTGAAAAAAGTAGTGAACTTCGATACATTCGAAGAAAATAAAATTTTGTATATTTTGGAACTATTTTTGTGCTATTTTCTAACTTTCAGAAAAAAAACAAAATGAAAATAGTTTGAAAAAGTGTTCTTTGCGTGTTCGTAATGTTCAAGCTACGAAAATAGCGGAGGAAGATATTTGAGAAATACGTATTTGCGCCTTGAAAGCGGTCTGAATGCTGAGCCTTACCGCAGAGTCCGGGCTCCTCGTCGAAGTCCGCCGTCGGTCGCTTCTTGAAGATGTGGTCCCAGAAGCGGCTGTCCTCCGCGTCCGCTGCAACCAACGGAGAGATGTTGAGACATCCATTCAGCCTCTAGGGTAGGGATTACCAACATTTTTCTTTCATCGACCCGTTTGAAGAGAATTATTGTTTGCTTCATCGACCCCCTTACGTTTTCTTATGACACAAATGACACAAAGAATGTCACATAAATGCTTTAAACATAACAATTTCCAATGCACACCAATATTCTCGTAAATCTCTTTAGTATTTTCAATTATCAAAACGCTTCCACGTATCTGCCGTGGCCGAACAGACACCCTTAAAGTTGCCGCCAGATGACGGTACCAATACCGCCCAAGAGAGTGCGCTGTCCGACAGCGCGGCAGCGCCGTCACGCTCGGGCAGACATCGGCGCGCGAGAACTCACCCGTATCACCGGGTTGGCCAGCGGACCTTCGCCTCGAGTGGGCTATAAAAGAGCCGCTCGGGCAAGCAGGAGTCAGTCGATAAGCGAGCGCCAGCGAGAGTATAGTGAGTGACATTGTGATAAAGTGATACGTCGAAGTGCTAACGGATTCTGGACTGCCCCACGGTTAATTGGTGAACAAGCGACGTACACGGACTCTCCTCAGGAATTTTGTTTGAACTTGGCTATTGTTATTGGATTTGCTCTTTTGGATTGTGAAATAAAAACACGTTTTAAGAAGCCGTGTTATCCTTTGTTGTTTCTGGTCACAACAGTATCAGTAGCTGACTTTCTAATATTTTTATGCAGTGGTTACAAAAAGTTTTTTTAGAACTGACCATAACATTTCTCCAGTGCGTATTACAGAGAGTACTTCTTGTGCGATAGAGTATCATTGTGATTGAAAAATTATAATTTCTTGGGTTTTATGAACATCCCAACTTCTGTGAATGAACGACGGATACAAAAATACGACAATTTCTAATTTATTATTGTTTCGTTTTATATACAATAAGAAAACATTTTATTCATTTCATTATTTTTTGTAACCAATGAAATTTTTATTATACCGACAGACGCCGGTTCATATTCGGCTACTGACCCCTACTCGACCGCTTCCCATCATCACCGACTCCCTTCAAACTTTCACGACCCCCAGGGAATCTATACCGACCACGTTGGTCACCCCTGATCTAGAGTTAAACTCCTCGTGCAAGATTTTTAAAAGTACACAATCTTTAAAATTATTTATATATTTATGCACGCACAGGGGTTGAAGATGATCACTTCTTGCCAATGAGCATATGATGGAAAATTGTATACATACGTTAGGCACGTGACGTTTGCTACTTATGCACTGAATGTTCACCATGTACGTACTGATGTAGTCGAGGAGATTTCTCAAAAAGCGATCATCTTCGACCTTCAATCCCTCTACATTGTAGCATTCTTATATACATTGTAGCATTCTCCTTTGAGCTTGAGAGATGTGCATCGGCAGAGGCTGCGTTGTCGCGTGCGCGCTCCTGAGCTCTGTTTGGTCATCTAAAGCGATTACCAGCAAAGATGTATCCATGTATTTAGGCGCCCATGGCAAGCATAGAATTTACGCCCCTGTTAGGATACTTCAAATTTGGATTGTTGTATGTTTTAGAGGGTATGTACTAGTGTGAAAATGATTTTGATAGATTTCGAAAAGTTTAATAAACAAATTATATAGAAAAGAATTGACTGTTAATTTTATTTCATCTTTTGTGTAAAATTTAATTCGATGATTGAATAATATTTCATTCATTTTTTCATAAATGCCGAAAGCTAAATAGCGTTTCTTATGAGTGGCCCCAAGACAAGTGTCATGTCTGCCATACTATAGATGCGCCTCTGAACATTGCCCGCTTATATGCCTAGTATTTAAGCATATTAGCGCGCTAGTGTTCTGAATAACAGCCTCCAGTCCAATTCTTTTAAAATTTTTCAATCCGATACCTGAACTGTATGATTCCTTAAAAATTTTGATTTTTGGTGTCATAAATGCGCTAAGCTGTTTCGACGCTCTATCGTCTTCACTGTTTCATTTGGAGTTGGTTGCAACAAGGGTAAATTACATCTATGGAAAAGCTGCGGCTGTTGCGTGACGTAAGAAAACCACTGCCGACGTCATCAAGTGTCTCTCACACGTCAAGCACATAGAATGTGTTTATAAACGATCGTTACTTTTTTAGTGAATGTTCATTACTTAATGATTTCACTAAATCACACTATGGAAATAAACACTAACCCTCAATGAAAAATATTTTCAGGTAATTGAGCCATTAACTAGTATCACATGTGGTTAATTTCTCAAAAATTAAATCATAGAGAATGGTTGCTCTGCTGATTCCTTAAGGAAAGAAGGAATGGGTAGTTGGTGAGATTTGGCCAGTTTCTGCATCATCGTCTTTGTAGCCTGTTTCTCCGACACATTTTCCGACACATTATTTAATTCATATAAAATGAAATAATATATGTAAAATAATTATTATTTTACAAAGTTAACAGTTAATTAAGCATTCATTATACTTGTTTAAAGTTCATGTCCAAGAATATGACGCGTGTGACATTTGATGAAATAGAGAAAGCACTGAAATGCTATACTTTTAAATCGTAAAATGTTAAAATAATTTAAATCAATAAAATAACATATGCAGAATACAGCAAACAAAGAATGTCCTTTGATGAGCAAGCATGTAGTAGTAATAATAGTCGTGAAGTGTGGTTGCAATGAAGTAATGAATCTCCTCCATCGTGCCGTTGGGTGGACACATCCATTAAGGGTGCGAGGGTGCGCAGAATATGCGCCGGGGCGTTTTGGGGTCGCCCTGCCGCTTCCGGAAACGGGACGCCGCGCAGCCGCTTATAAATCAAGGCGGCGCGGAGCGGAGCGGAGCAGGCGGCGCAGGAGAGGCGAGGCGAGGCGACGCCAGGGCGCGCCGGGGCAGGGCAGAGCACAGCGGGGCATGGCAGGGCACGGCAGGGTGTGGCAGGGCACGGCAAAGCTCGGCAGACAACGGCAGGGCATGGCAGGGCGCCGCAGAGCACGACAAGGCATGGCAGGGCGCGGCAGGGTACGGCAGGGTACGGCAGGGTACGGCAGGGTACGGCAGGGTACGGCAGAGCACGGCAGAGTACGGCAGGGCGCGGCAGAGTACGGCAGGGCACGGCAGAGTACAGCAGGGCACGGCAGGGTGTGGCAGGGCACGATAGGGAGTGGCAGGGCACGATAGGGAGTGGCAGGGCACGATAGGGTGTGGCAGGCACGATAGGGTGTGGCAGACACAGCAGGACACGAGAGAGCACAGCAGAGCTCAACAGATCGTGGCAGGGCACGGCAGGGCAGGGCATGGCAGGGCAGGGCACGGCAGGGCATGACACGGCAGAGTAGGGTAGAGCACGGCAGGACAGAGTAGTGAACAGCACGGCAGGGCAAAGCAGGGCATGGTAGGAAAGAGCAGGGCGGGGCAGATCTGGGCACGGCAAAGTAGGACAGGGTATAGCTGAGATTGACAGAACAGAGCATGTCAGAGTAAGGCAGAGCAAGGCAGAGCAAGGCAGAGCAAGGCAGAGCAAGGCAGAGCAAGGCAGAGCAAGGCAGAGCAAGGCAGAGCAAGGCAGAGCAAGGCAGAGCAAGGCAGAGCAAGGCAGAGCAAGGCAGAGCAAGGCAGAGCAAGGCAGAGCAAGGCAGAGCAAGGCAGAGCAAGGCAGAGCAAGGCAGAGCAAGGCAGGGCAAGGCAGGGCAAGGCAGGGCAAGGCAGGGCAAGGCAGGGCAAGGCAGGGCAAGGCAGGGCAAGGCAGGGCAAGGCAGGGCAAGGCAGGGCAAGGCAGGGCAAGGCAGGGCAAGGCAGGGCAAGGCAGGGCAAGGCAGGGCAAGGCAGGGCAAGGCAGGGCAAGGCAGGGCAAGGCAGGGCAAGGCAGGGCAAGGCAGGGCAAGGCAGGGCAAGGCAGGGCAAGGCAGGGCAAGGCAGGGCAAGGCAGGGCAAGGCAGGGCAAGGCAGGGCAAGGCAGGGCAAGGCAGGGCAAGGCAGGGCAAGGCAGGGCAAGGCAGGGCAAGGCAGGGCAAGGCAGGGCAAGGCAGGGCAAGGCAGGGCAAGGCAGGGCAAGGCAGGGCAAGGCAGGGCAAGGCAGGGCAAGGCAGGGCAAGGCAGGGCAAGGCAGGGCAAGGCAGGGCAAGGCAGGGCAAGGCAGGGCAAGGCAGGGCAAGGCAGGGCAAGGCAGGGCAAGGCAGGGCAAGGCAGGGCAAGGCAGGGCAAGGCAGGGCAAGGCAGGGCAAGGCAGGGCAAGGCAGGGCAAGGCAGGGCAAGGCAGGGCAAGGCAGGGCAAGGCAGGGCAAGGCAGGGCAAGGCAGGGCAAGGCAGGGCAAGGCAGGGCAAGGCAGGGCAAGGCAGGGCAAGGCAGGGCAAGGCAGGGCAAGGCAGGGCAAGGCAGGGCAAGGCAGGGCAAGGCAGGGCAAGGCAGGGCAAGGCAGGGCAAGGCAGGGCAAGGCAGGGCAAGGCAGGGCAAGGCAGGGCAAGGCAGGGCAAGGCAGGGCAAGGCAGGGCAAGGCAGGGCAAGGCAGGGCAAGGCAGGGCAAGGCAGGGCAAGGCAGGGCAAGGCAGGGCAAGGCAGGGCAAGGCAGGGCAAGGCAGGGCAAGGCAGGGCAAGGCAGGGCAAGGCAGGGCAAGGCAGGGCAAGGCAGGGCAAGGCAGGGCAAGGCAGGGCAAGGCAGGGCAAGGCAGGGCAAGGCAGGGCAAGGCAGGGCAAGGCAGGGCAAGGCAGGGCAAGGCAGGGCAAGGCAGGGCAAGGCAGGGCAAGGCAGGGCAAGGCAGGGCAAGGCAGGGCAAGGCAGGGCAAGGCAGGGCAAGGCAGGGCAAGGCAGGGCAAGGCAGGGCAAGGCAGGGCAAGGCAGGGCAAGGCAGGGCAAGGCAGGGCAAGGCAGGGCAAGGCAGGGCAAGGCAGGGCAAGGCAGGGCAAGGCAGGGCAAGGCAGGGCAAGGCAGGGCAAGGCAGGGCAAGGCAGGGCAAGGCAGGGCAAGGCAGGGCAAGGCAGGGCAAGGCAGGGCAAGGCAGGGCAAGGCAGGGCAAGGCAGGGCAAGGCAGGGCAAGGCAGGGCAAGGCAGGGCAAGGCAGGGCAAGGCAAGGCAGGGCAAGGCAGGGCAAGGCAGGGCAAGGCAGGGCAAGGCAGGGCAAGGCAGGGCAAGGCAGGGCAAGGCAGGGCAAGGCAGGGCAAGGCAGGGCAAGGCAGGGCAAGGCAGGGCAAGGCAGGGCAAGGCAGGGCAAGGCAGGGCAAGGCAGGGCAAGGCAGGGCAAGGCAGGGCAAGGCAGGGCAAGGCAGGGCAAGGCAGGGCAAGGCAGGGCAAGGCAGGGCAAGGCAGGGCAAGGCAGGGCAAGGCAGGGCAAGGCAGGGCAAGGCAGGGCAAGGCAGGGCAAGGCAGGGCAAGGCAGGGCAAGGCAGGGCAAGGCAGGGCAAGGCAGGGCAAGGCAGGGCAAGGCAGGGCAAGGCAGGGCAAGGCAGGGCAAGGCAGGGCAAGGCAGGGCAAGGCAGGGCAAGGCAGGGCAAGGCAGGGCAAGGCAGGGCAAGGCAGGGCAAGGCAGGGCAAGGCAGGGCAAGGCAGGGCAAGGCAGGGCAAGGCAGGGCAAGGCAGGGCAAGGCAGGGCAAGGCAGGGCAAGGCAGGGCAAGGCAGGGCAAGGCAGGGCAAGGCAGGGCAAGGCAGGGCAAGGCAGGGCAAGGCAGGGCAAGGCAGGGCAAGGCAGGGCAAGGCAGGGCAAGGCAGGGCAAGGCAGGGCAAGGCAGGGCAAGGCAGGGCATGGTAGAACACGGCGGGCACGGGATAGAAGGGCATGGGATGGCAGGGCACTGTAGGGGACAGTAGGGCATGGTAGGGCACGGTAGGGCGTGGTAGGGCGCGGTAGGGCGCTGTAGGGCGCGGTAGGGCGCGGTAGGGTGCGGTAGGGTGCGGTAGGGCGCGGTAGGGCGCGGTAGGGCGCGGTAGGGCGCGGTAGGGCGCGGTAGGGCGCGGTAGGGCGCGGTAGGGCGCGTTAGAGCGCGGAAGGCCGCGGCAGGGCAGAGCTCAGCAGAGCAAGGCAAGGCTCGGCAGGACAGAGCAGGGCATAGCGGGGTTAGGCACGGCACAGCAGAGCAGGGCACGTCAGGATAGAGTAAGGCTGAGCAGGGCAGGACCCGGTAGTGCCCGGCAGGGCTCGGCAGCGCAAAGAAGGGCGGGACGGCGCAGGGCGGGTAGGACGACGGCACACCTCGGGCGTCATCTATCACAGGTGGGAGTAGCCCTAAAGGTCGCGATCCCGTGTATTTTCCCCCATCAGACTACTAGGGGCATCAAGTTTGAAAGTGGCGGTGATTACTTCGAAACAAACAAATGAATAAGGAAATAAATACAGTGCGATAGCCGTGACGTGAATCTGGAGCTGAGGGTGGGTGCGGCTCCTGCGTGACCTCCTTGGCGCCTTCGCCGCTGCATTCAGCGCCGCAATTAGGCGCCTTTGAGACCGCCCGCGCCCCGCAGACGCCCCCCCCCCCCACGCCCCACAAACGGGGAAGGCGCACGCCCGGCGGTCGCACGCGCGAAATGGGCCACCTATTGTTTTATTAAACTCCCTTTTTAACCCCTTTAAATCTGCCATTTTAACTCCTTGTTTTGTCACCATGCATCCTGTGAATAATGAATTGGAATCCACCAAAACTGCAGTCTAAAGAAAAAGAAAATTGTTTCATTTTGCATTTAACACGTAATTTTGCATTTATGTCTTTCGAGATGTTTACTTTCTAATACTTTTTTCATTATGATTCATTACCTTTTCCACTCAAGAGCTGATGAGTGATTCCGGGCCAAGATTGTTACTCCCGTTAGTGTAGTGTATGATATTCCTCCCGGGAGGTGGCAGTAATCTTCCCTTACGAGGTGAGATGCGGCACCGACCTACCTATCGACTAGCGGGCTTTTCCACAACTGGTATCTCCCACTAGCGGGGCACTGCCCCAGTGGGTTCTGTGCTCGGGACGAGTTCTATGCTCCCGATCGGTCTCCCGGCATGTGCGATAGTGTAGTGCATTGAAGTGTGTGTGTGTGTGTGAGTTTAAGTAAGGGGGAACATAGGACAAGGAAGAGAAGATCGCGCGCGGTCAATTACCCATTTGTTAGGGTACTGCTCCGGCATTCGCCTGGTGTTGATCGGAGAAACCACGGAAAACTACCGATCAGAGCAGCCGGCCGGAAGAATTCTCCTCCAGACCGAGGCTGAATTAGACTTAGCTGCCTAGCTAGTGTCGAAAATTCCGCCCCCGTCGTGACGCGAATCTTAGAACCTCCCGGTCAGAGGCACTACAGTGACCAGTTGATGGTACAAGCCATTCCTCCCGGTCCAACTGCTCAATACCGTCACTTATCTCTGTCCCTCTATCTGTTTGCCATCGGCTGCACAGAAAACAAAGGGGATAAAATGTGTCCGACAAAATTCTCATCTCCCAATACATGCGTGAAACACCATTGTTTTCATTTTCCATCATCGTCAAGTCACATTTCTCGCAACATATCTGTCGGTGTCGTTACGGATATTAGACATGTAGAGTTCGTTGTGCCTTCTCAAACGCCACTCGACATCAAATGTACTTCGGATGCCGCGCTGGGGGCGTCGTGCAAGTGAGGTACGTGGATTGCTTCACCTCTCTCGTACTTTAATAAACTGTCTGTCCTATTTACTTTCTCGCTACGGAGTAGAGAAAAATCAATGAATATGCTGCGATAAAAAACAACAAAAAATCGCGATACAGAGCCCTGATAACGAAAAATTTGATGAATCCATTTGCTATACTCAAAAAAATCATCTATCAAGTGGTGTAGTTTGATCCATGTTATGTGAGTCCTTGATACCGAAAAATCGAATGAACGCAAAATCTGTCTACCCGTCCGTCCTTTAACAACCCTAGAGGCTAAACCGTTCAGCCGATTTTCTCCAAAATTGATATTTCCTAATCGATCTGGCTGAAGCCACAGTCCCTTGAATTTGAAATAGATATTTTAATTTTAGGGAGTACTTTACATGACGCCGTTGGAACATTTTCCAAATTTTCAAAAAAAAATGGCTGCATCATTTGATTAAATTTTTGATTAAATTTTGTAGTTGGATGGTGCGCAGGACATTTAATAGAATAGTGCAAGTCTCATGTTTGTTGAAAATACTTATTTTTTGAAAACCGCAATAGTTCAATTTTTTTGAGTCTTCCTACAACTAAAATATTAAAAATAGAGATTTTTTACCTTAATGAAATCTGTTCCTTTCAAAATAGATTTTGAAATAAGATCACGTACAATGTTTCGAAAATTTGAGTTCTTTTCGCGACATGTTACGTGAAAGTACGGGCAAGAAAGTACCTGAAAGTTGTTTTAGCACCACAAGTGAAACTTGATTTATGTCTATAAAACTTTTAACTTCAGGCTTTTATTTGTCCAAAAGTCGTTCACTCCGCCCTAAAAGAGGAACGGTTATTTTAAAATTCGAAACCCTTCTTTAAGTAGAGGTGGCAAGAACCGGCTTTTAATACTAATCCTAAGAATTTCATAAACTATCAAATTATTTGTAATAGTATTAACAATAAACATGAATTTAAACAATAGCGTACTCTAAGGTCTCCCATGAGGAAGACCTGACAGAAAGTTGGATTTTGGGATAGATTTAATTGCAGGTAATATTTATAATCACAATTTGCTTAAATGTAAAAATGAGTGGTAGAAAAGCATACTATAACACGTGATACATAAACAAAATGTTTAAAAACAGAACACCATGGAAAGGAGTGAACAAGCGAAGAATTCATTACATAACAAGGGATGAATAAGAAACCTCGAAGAATCAAGGATTCTAGGTTGGAATCTTTACCAATATTTGAAAACGAAAATTGAAAACAAACAAACGCACCCGAGTCCCGCCTCGCCCTCTCTACAACTGTCAACCTCACGATGTCTTTACCCTCTGCAGAACTCCGCCCTTTTCCTAACAGCTCCCCCAACACGTCTGGTAGTGCAGTGCAGTAAGTGTTAGTGTAATAGGAGAAGGAAGGACAGGGATGACAAAGGAAAATCGCGCGCGGTTTGCGGCCCGTTTCTTATAGTACTGCTCCGACATTCGCTTGTTTCTGATTAGAGAAACAACGCAAACTTCCGACCACAAAATCCCTTCTGCAGAGAGCGGTTGAATTGGTCTAGAAATGCGGCAAGTGTTGGAAATCCATCACTCTACGACCTGCATATCAACGATGCTGCATTGGAAACGATGTTGACATCCAGGTATCACAAACCCACGACCCATTCTTGTAGCGTCTGCTATTTTTTCAAGTCATAATAATTACGTTCCTTTATTGTTTCAAGAAACCGCCATTTACTAACTTACTTTTATTGACGTTTCCACTTGCCAGCGGTTGCCTCTTATTTTGCGGTTCCAGCCTTCTCTACCCGACCAAAGGTCTTTGTCCATTCTTCTTTCACGCATGGCTTCCATTACTCCGGTATTCCAGGTTTTGCGAGGCCTTCCTCGTTTTTTCCTTCTTGGAGGAGACCAGTCGATGACATTCTTGGGCCACCTTGTATCTGACATTCTTCTCAGGGGGCCAAACCATTGTTGCATTTTACTTTCTAATCTGTCCACCATAGATTCCGATTGCTGCATCTGTTTCCTAATTCCTACGTTTCTAATTTTTTTCCATTCTAGAAATTCGGCAGCTTCTTAATCCATCCTTTTCTACTGCACATAATTTCTGTTTCTGGCGTTCCGTCAACACCCAACTCTCTCTACCATAGGTTACAATACTTTCAAGAATAGTTCGTACAATAACCTTTTTTGTTCTTACATGAATTTCCCGACTCCATAGTACCCCATTCAGCATTCTTATAGCTCCTCTTGCCTGTTTAATGCGGTCATCAATATACTTTTCACAATTTCCAGACATATACAGGATTGTACCCAAATATTTGAATTGTTCAACTAACTTAATCCTTCCTACTCCTTGTACTTCCAAATCAGTACCTTCTCCTCCTACTATCAGATACTCTGTTTTTTAAGATTTAATTTAAGCCCACCCAGGACATACGCCTCTACTATTTTCCGGGTCATATATTCTGCATCATCTCTATCTTGAGCCATTATTACCAGATCGTCCGCAAATAGTAGTGAATTTATTGCTTGTCTGTTTACAACAACGCCCATTCCTTGACATGAAGCATTCCAACCTTTAAGGACCTCTTCTAAATAAATTTTAAAAAGAGTAGGAGACATTCCACATCCCTGCCTTAAACCTTTAGTAGTTTTAAATTCTTCAGAAATTTTATTTGCGATTTTTACCACGGCTCGGGTATCCACATACATTTTCTTTATGAGTTGAAAGAGCGATTCTTCAATTTTAAAATTTCGTAGTGCCCTCCACAATTCATGTATAGGCACTGACTCATATGCGTTCTCCAGATCAATAAAAACCAGATGAAGTTCTCTTCCCTTCCGACTCATTTTCTCACACATTTGTCGTAATATAAAATGTTATCTATTCAGGACTTCCCTTCTGTAAAACCAACTTTCTGTTCTGAGATTTTCATGAACACCTTGGCCTCCAATCTATTCACTATTTTGCTCAAGAGTCTTCCAATTGATGCCATTACACTTATACCCCGATAATTGTTCATATCTTTCTTACTTCCCTTCTTGTGAATAGCTGAAATACATGATAGATTCCATTCAGTTTGTAAATCGTCCATAAATAATATCTTATTGAACAGTTTGTTCAATACCCTAATCATCTTCTGTCCACTATACTTTCACAAATCCATGGGAATTCCACCTGGTCCGGCCGCTTTACCACTTTGTGAATATTTTAGGGCTTTCCATACTTCTTCCTCAAGTATAGGTTCTACCTCTTTCATGCCTCGCTTTATATTTCTAGTAGTCGTTCCCAGTTGTTTCCACTGAAATCTATTTTCCGTCAGTATCTCAGGAAAATGCTTCTTCCATTCCAGTAATGTAATGATATTCAAACTTATTGTACTTTATTCACATTCGGCGCTCTTATTCTTCTTACAGTTCTCCAAGCTTGTCTTGTTTTACCGTATCCCACCGTATGTTCTATCCCATAACATACCCTTTCACAAGCCTCCTCTTTTCATTGCCTCATAATCTTTTTGGTTTTCTTTTTTAGTTAGTAATACCTATCTAAATCTTCTTGACGCTTAAAATTCAGCCAGGTCCCATAAGCTTCCTTCTTATCCATAATTGCCGCAGCGGCTTCGCCATTCATATATTCCACTCTTCCCTTACTATCCATTTCTATCCCAAGAGTTTCAGTAACTGTCTCATGTACCCATGTCTTCATATGATCATAGAGTTCTTGAGCTCTCCAATCATCTTGTATATCTAATTTAGTTGCAAGACGTCTCTGATAGAGATCCCTAACACTTTCATCTTGCTATAGACTAAGCATATATCTAGGTTCATTATTTTTTGTTTCTTCTTGTGTAAATGACATATCTTTTTGTGATGTTATCCTTGGGAATGCTATTTTAGTAATAAGAAGGTGATGGTCTGTACCGCATTCAGCTCCTCTAAATACTCTGACATCTTGAACTATTATCTTTCTATTCTGTTTAATCATAACATAATCTATTATAGATTTTATTATTTTCCTCCTCTGTTTTCAAGTAAACTTATGAATGTCTTGGTGGCAAAAATAAGAATTCATAATGGAACAATTCTGCCCTTTACAGAATTCTATTAATCGCTTTCCATTGTCATTTATCATCGTTTCTCCCCATTTACCCATTACCCCATCTTCTTCTTTATTTCCAATGCGCCCATTTAGATCTCTCATAATTATAAGTTCATCTGTTATAGAGACACTATCCATCACCTCTATTAGATCTTCAAAAAAATCATCCTTCTTCATAGTCAGGGAGTCATCTGTAGGGGCATATACTCCAATATCTACAAGTGTAATTTCACACATTTTTTATTCTTATTAATCTTTCATTTATCGCTTCCCAATTTTCAAACCTATTTTTCCACTTCTTCTTTTATAATAAAGAGACTCCTGCCCGTGCTCTCTCTCCCTTTTCTACACCGCTCCATAGATGTAAATATTCCTTAATTTCCTCTTGTCCTTTCCCTTTCTTTTTCGTTTCCGTAAGAACAACCACTTCCAATCCCTTATCTTTATTGTCCTCAACAATCTCCTCCAGTTTCCCTGAAAGGCTCTGCACATTGCATGTTCCAAAAGAAAAAGTTCGTCTCCGTAGCCATTGTCGATGCCCGTTTATGGTTTCCGAGGCTGTATTGATTCCCGCTAACGTAGCGTTTCGGTTTCTACAAGGTAGGGTTGCTGGCCCATATGCTTAGCCCCCAACCTGGAGGACCAGGGGACTTATCTTCCCTTGCCGTAGAGAGGTGGCCTTCACCGCGGCTTAAACGAAGCCTCTCTTCCCGTTGACCAAGAAGGAAAAGAAGGACACACATGATAGTAAAAGAAAGAAGATGGAAAAATGAAAGAATCCCTACGCTTTCGCAACCTAATCGCTTCGGGGCCGAAACAAACAAGAGGATATCAAGAGAGATAGAAAGTACAAAAGAAGTGTGGCACGAGCAAGTAGAAGCAATGCCACCGTAGTGGAAAGGACCTCCCGATACACCAGTGTGAATTGTGGGGGGTAAATTCTAGGAAATGGATATTGGTCAAATATGGGTAACAGGATAAGGTATAGGACTAGGTAGAGTAGGACGTTGTGGAACACCCTTCGTCTGACTCCTTCACTGAGATCTGTACACCATGGGTAACCCTACCGGTAGCAGCACTAGCCTACTAGCAATGCTACCCCTGTCATAGCCCTCAGCTTCATCGATGTACGCAAACCTCCTCGCCCGCACGGACAGTGCTACTTTAAGGCGGTATCCCATGGAAGAGGCATTTACTAACTATTCCGGTTCCTACTTTCAGGTATAAATAATTCAATTCTTGAAATTTACATCATGTTTTCTTTCAAGATGTCTCTATATTCTATCTATTCCCTAAAATCCCTGGCGCATCCGTTCATTTCCTTCAGTCCTAGTCCCATTACTCCGCGTCATATCTCTGCCTGCCAGCAGAGTGACAACACGTCCTTTCCATTTCCTTTGACCCCCAGCTCAATTTCCCACTACGACTCCTCCAACGAGACAGCCTCAACTTGTCTCTCAAAATTCATTCACGTTCCCTCCATTACCTTATTTTTTCATAACACAGTTCTTTCGTATTATATATCTTTATCATTACTTTTCCTATCGCCTAAATTTAAATGAATGTATTTCTATTTTATCACGCTCTCGCCATGTCCTTACAAGGTAAAGATGTTTGAACGAGACAGATTGAGAACAGTAACTTTGTACAATGTCAACAGAAACTTAGAAGCGTACGTGAGATTACAGAAAACCTTTGAATATAATTTACGAAGACGCTAAGAAACAATTAAGGGTATTCTTCACATTACGTAATTGCAATCAGAAGAAGAAAGATAAGTTGAAGAAGAAGGAGGAGAGGGAAAAAAGGATAAGAAGTATAAGAAGAAAGACAAGAGGATGAACAAGAAGGGAGAGGATGATCAAAGGGAGAGGGAAAATAATAAGTAGTAGGAGAAGAAGAAAAATATGAAGAAGGAGGAGGAAGAACAGGAGGGACGCAATTAGTCGGCAGGTGATTTAAATTTTCTGGTTTTAATAAAGATACCACCAGTATTCAACACATAGATGCCCATCAAAATTATTGGTAGTTTACAAGAAGCGTATTATAATTCGTTAGAATTTATAAACGACTCTGGTCATTAGAATTTTTACTGAAATTTACTAGGCGGATTTTACAGTTTTACAGTTAGCCTCAATTATGGTATATATTGCGGCAATAAAGTGCTATATTTATGTTTCCGAAATATTGACGCGTAAAATATGTAGGCTAATTCTTTAGATTCAAACGCATCTAACATAGTATCTGAGCTACATCAAGAAACAAAACTTATTGCGAAGTCAAAATATAGAGAAGATAACGACTGTTTCTACATTAATTATGGAAACGAAATTAAAAACCAGGGCGGCGTTGCATACCGACCTTCCCGGTTGCCTTTCATTTTAGATGTGAATGCAATTGTAGCATAGCTGTGATTTTGTACATTCTTTCCTTACCAAGTTATTTTGTTAAGACTATTATTTTGAATGTCGGTTACACAAACATAGCTACCGCGCAAACAAAAACTCTTAAGATAGTTTAATTACTGGGATATTTAATTTACTATTTCAATATAAATTTGGTATATTGAATTATAGCTCATTTGTTTGAAAAGATTTTTACATGCATCAGGGAAACAGATTTCCTAGAATCGAGGTGAATGGGGTCAGTATTTGTATTTACCCGCTTGCTCATGTCAAGTTAATTTTATTTTGGTTTTATCGGCTAGTTAACCCAAATACACAACAAAAATCAATGGCTTTGTGGATCCCGGAAGATTTGCAGAAATCAATTAAAGCATGTCGAGAGAGAAGATTCCAGCGCGAAGCGGCATAAGTATTTGGAATTCCGCTCTTCTCTCTTCAAGGGCATTTGATTTCCAGCGCAGTTGGTGAAACAATAAAGCACAAAATTATACAATGTCATTTACGCCTTCCCTTACAAATTAATATTTAATTGGACCACGAGGAAACCAAAACCAGTTCTTCTCACTTCTCCAGGAAACGCAAAAGAAACGAGAATGTGGCCAAAAATAATACGAATGACGTACAACAAACTAATCGCAGAAATCAAAATACGTGCAAGCTCCCCACAATGTAATGCAATGTTTTTTGTTCTCGTTAGAATCTCAGGGAGGTATGTTTTTAGAGAATGACATATTTTAGACTCCGCAGCATCAAACACAGTTTTCATTATTTTATGAACCATTCTTGGCGACTGGATCCTGCATCAGGAGATCGGAAAAGAGACTTACCGTGCGAAATGTACTGGTGCAAAAGGAAAGAAAGAAGTTACATGAGCAAAATCTGTAGTTCATGCTATATAACCAAAATCGCACAGAATCTATTCGCCCGCAACCTTGAAACGATTTATTAGAAACCTAGAGAGCGAATCGACCTCTCAGTGTTATTTTGAAATGTTACCTCCTAATTTATACCGATTTCTTTAGTGACATTTGTAGAGTAATAATGCCTGTTTGTAACCATCTGGGATGGTGGGATTTATAATAAAGACTTCTCTTTATTTTTTATTTTTCAATTTTGACCTAATTCACACCATTTTAACCTAAACTATTTGCTGCACATGTGGCTTACAGTGTGTGCACTGAGCGCGCCTGAAGTTGATTTTCCCTCATTTTGAAGCCGATAAAAAAATACACAACTGTGTTTACAGAGAGAGGTCGTACCCAGAAACTCACATTCGAAACTCACAAATATTCTCTATCGCAGTTTCCAACCATAGGTACACATATTGAGAACTTGTGTATTGCTGGTAGCATGGAAAGAAAGCTTTTTCGCGGCCACAAACACTAGACGAATTTTGTTCTCAACTTCGCTCATGGGGCTTCTCGTGCAGCGCCTTTGAGGAGCGCGTGGGCAGGGCAGAGAGTGGGGGCAGGTACAGGAATGGATGCGTGGGAGAGGCCGAGGGCGAGGGCCAGGGCGAGGGCCAGGGCGAGGGCCAGGGCGAGGGCCAGGGCGAGGGCCAGGGCGAGGGCCAGGGCGAGGGCCAGGGCGAGGGCCAGGGCGAGGGCCAGGGCGAGGGCCAGGGCGAGGGCCAGGGCGAGGGCCAGGGCGAGGGCCAGGGCGAGGGCCAGGGCGAGGGCCAGGGCGAGGGCCAGGGCGAGGGCCAGGGCGAGGGCCAGGGCGAGGGCCAGGGCGAGGGCCAGGGCGAGGGCCAGGGCGAGGGCCAGGGCCAGGGCCAGGGCCAGGGCGAGGGCCAGGGCGAGGGCCAGGGCGAGGGCCAGGGCGAGGGCCAGGGCGAGGGCCAGGGCGAGGGCCAGGGCGAGGGCCAGGGCGAGGGCCAGGGCGAGGGCCAGGGCGAGGGCCAGGGCGAGGGCCAGGGCGAGGGCGAGGGCGAGGGCGAGGGCCAGGCGAGGGCCAGGGCGAGGGCAAAGGTAAGGGCGAGGGCGAGGGCGAAGGTAAGGGAGAGGGCGAGGGCGAGGGTAAGGACAGCGACGGGGGCTGGTGCGGCTACGGGGACGGGGATTTGGGCGTGGGCGTGGGCGTGGGCGCAGCTGCGTAAAGTCGCCATCCCAGGGGGTAGCGCGCAAGGAACGCGCGCGTCACCTGGCGGCCTCCAGCGCAGACGCCCGCGCCACAGCCAAAGCCCCGGGGAACGAACGTCACAGCCGCTCAACATCAACTTCTCTTTTAACAACAACATTAAGAACAGAAATATCAACATCGCGTGTTTGGAAACAGCTTGTAGTTTGCGCTAAATATTATAGTGTAACGAATTGAAATCAGCGGCTTTATTCCGTCCAAATTTGTCACATATATAATATATGTAGACAGACACGGCCAAATGGAATACATTCATAGGTTGCCTATGTTTTGATGTCATAAAGACTGTAAACTTTAGAAGACGGGCAAAAACCAACAACTATAAAGATAATATATGTTTTGTGATGTATGTATATATGTATGTACTTGGCGCGACAGACCGGTAACGGGTTCAGGCTTTCCGGCGACACCCCTGCCTCGCAGCCATGGGTTAAGGAGGTACGTGTGGTTAGCACGTAGGCGTCCCCAAGCCGTATTCCGGTCTTCTCAACCTGAGAAGTGAATTTTCTCATCGTCACACAGCAAGATATACTGGGTCATTGCAAGGAAAATTCTCACTATATTCTTGGCTCGGCCAGGAATCGAACCCGGGGCCGCGTAGTAGAAAGCGAGCACGCTGGCCAAGAGCTAGCCACGAGCCACATTTAGGGGTAAGAGCGCCCAGTAATAATAAAAAGCTCAACAGAACATTTCAGTGAAAGTGACGTAATCAGTGGAGAATTTGATGGAAGAACTGTGCTAATGTCATACACTATTGGCAGTAAATTTGATTGAGTTCAGTACTATGAAAAATTAAACGGCCTAGATTATTTGGGGGAGTGAATAGTGAATTGTATATAAGCAATTGGACCTAAAGTAGGAACTTCTGATATTGGAAAAGTGAAGAAACCAATTAGAGGAATTGTGTTCAAAATTCTGAAATTAATTAAATTATTGTATTGTTATTTTCAGTTAAAAAATTATTGTGCATATTTATTATTATTATTATTATTATTATTATTATTATTATTATTATTATTATTATTATTATTATATGTTCTTTTGTTAACGGAAAAATAAGAACCATGGCAGTACAGACACTCACAGTTACTAGATCTCCTTAGAAATATGGTTACGACCAACAGATTTTATTATATTATATATCATCTTTATCCTTGAATTTCGATGACTATAATAATAATAATAATAATAATAATAATAATAATAATAATAGTAATAGTAATAATAATAATAGTAATAGTAATAATAATAATAATAATAATAATAATAATAGTAATAGTAATAATAATAATTACCATTTTATATAAAGATTTAAAAGTCACATTTTTACTTTCAGGCATTAGGTGTGGTGGTGTATTGCGACACATTAATGATTTTTTCCAGAGTTTTGTTTTCCTCTCTAAATTTTTCCCTTCGAAACCATATATCAATTAAATTGAAGAAGTGTAGCGAGCAACGCGTATTAAAAACAAAAACAAGAACAACACAATATTGCCCTCGGTGATTATTCCCAATAAATTTTGTTCTAAATATATCCAAACATTAAATATAAATGAATGAACCCATTAGCAAATATTTATAAAAAATACTTCACACATTGCAGGAAAGTTACTTCAATAGTATTACTAACACCATCAAAACAAAATAGTAATATTAAAAATTACAACTTTAATTATAAAATTGCCACATAGACGGGCTCACAGAATGGAGGGCTTCACAACTACCTCGGCTTGAAGTGTGATGGATTGTTGTAACATTGTGCATTACATGCGACGTTGTAACATTGTGCGACACAAATGCGCTCTAGAGCAAACAACTAGCTCAAAAACACAAGGCAATGTCATGATCTCCTTTCATAATAAATACTTTGATCTGCAAATTGAGACTGTGACAGCAATTCTTTGCTCGCAGTACTCAGTGATCGGAAGAAAAAATATAAAAAAGTAAATAAATAAAAAAGAAAGAAGAACCAATTCAGCAGAAAACTCTTTGCCCTAAAAACCCAACTCTGAGGATCATAATTCGCCACTACTGTTGCTCCAACAGCACGCACTTCTCACATTCTTTGTAACTTTTGCAAGTTTCAATGATATAATGTGCAACGAAAATAACTACTTGCCAGTTTTTAATTGTCCTTTGTTCTATTTGAGGAAAACGTTCAATAAAACCATTTGATGTTATTTTTGAGAACATTTTGAAAATGTTAAATCTTCATGTAGAGTACTCCAAAAATCAAAATATGATTTTCCAATTCGTAGAACCTCGAGTTCAGGAAGATCATCCACAACGTTCCGGTGCTAGCGTAGTTCAGAGCCGACAGACAGACAAACGAGGCAGACGAACACAAAGACAGAAGGATAGACGGACTTTTGACATAAACCAATTCGATATCACAAAACCCGGATTTTGACTACAAAACTTGTCAGAGAAGTATACATAATTTGCAATATTCAGGAACAACGTTTACTAATTTCTAGATATCAGGGCCCTGCTATATGAGTTTGTCTTTCGAAATATCACCACTTTCCGCTGCAGCAATACCTAACTTGCTCTTTACTACGTACGCGCGTAGCAAACGAGAAAGTATACATATGGAGTGAGGTGGAGGCTTTGAAGAGCAAAAGCGCTTAAAATGAGAGCAAATAATATACACAATAAAAGTAAATAAGTAAATTATGAAGATATTCTCGAAAATATGTGATTTCCATACGTTGGTACAATAACTGACATTTACGATACTACATTAATCAACTTGAGGACCGAGTCTGCCATTTTTGCCATGAAACCCTCTAGTTCACCAAGCCATTCCTGCCACCTGTAGTGATCCCCGACACAAACACAAATGAGTCTTAAATCATGATCATCAACAAAGCAGACAAGGTGCGAATGCTGGTC
Organism: Gryllus longicercus; assembly: GCA_038098605.1. Classification (NCBI taxonomy): domain Eukaryota; kingdom Metazoa; phylum Arthropoda; class Insecta; order Orthoptera; family Gryllidae; genus Gryllus; species Gryllus longicercus. The sequence goes on from JAZDUA010000111.1 coordinate 1,648,193, forward strand.
TGTTTTGATGATGGATGTGATTTATTACTCAATGTACGAATCAACAGACTTAACATTACAATTTCGCAGAGATTTCTTGTCAATTGTAAGTTCCCTACAGGAGAAGGTGAATCTGCTGACCCTTCTCCGGAATCCTAATCCAGATCCTAAAAACCCTGCTTGTCTTACTTACATCTACTTACACTACACATGCACTACACTACCACACATGCCGGGAGACCGGTCGGAAAGCTTAGAGCTTGTCGCGGCTACGGCGGTGCCCTGCTGGTGGAAATTGTCCGTTCGGGGAAAACCCCGCTAGCCGAAGGTAGCGCAACTCAGCATCTAGCGGGGGAAGTTACCGCCACCTCCCGGAGGTGGCTTGCACTACACTTACGGGACCAAAACTGACCATAGCTGTTGACGCGGCCGGAACCACTAATAAATCACTAGGTAGAACCTGCACTGCGCGCAAGTATGCTTTGCGTTGCCGACTGCAGGCTGCGTGGAAGTCAAGGGCGAGGACGCGCACTCACTGCAGTTGGCCTCGTCGCTGCCGTCGGCGCAGTCGCGGCGGCCGTCGCAGTTGCGGTGCTGCGGGACGCACTCGCCCCCGGCGGCGCACGCGAACATCCCGCGCCCGCCGCACGCCGCCTCCGCCGCCACCGCCGGCGCCGCTGCTGCCGACAACACAATTTGTTTATTAATTTTTATCTACTTGTTATTTACTTATTTGTTATTTATTTACTTGCTATTTGCTACCATGCTATTTGCTACCACGCTATTTGCTACCTTGCTATTTGCTACCTTGCTATTTGCTACCTTGCTATTTGCTACCTTGCTATTTACTACCTTGCTATTTACTACCTTGCTATTTGCTACCTTGCTATTTGCTACCTTGCTATTTGCTACCTTGCTATTTGCTACCTTGCTATTTGCTACCTTGCTATTTACTACATTGCTATTTACTACCTTGCTATTTACTACCTTGCTATTTACTACCTTGCTATTTACTTACTTGCTACTTATTTATTTATTTACTTATTTATTTGTTTATTACTGATATGGGTTCGCTTGGTATTGTCTTTGACATGAAGCTCGATATACATTGCTTAACTTACAAGGGCGGATCCTGCCGATCATTTAAGGGGGCATCATAGATTTTTGTTAAATAATAAATATATTTCTTATTATATTGTATATTATTTTTGTAGTGAATATATGACTTTCTCAATATATTTTAGACGTTTCTAAAATTTTTCTTGTGCTTCTTGTTTTTGTTTTACTAGCAATTTTTCCATTTTATTTTTTCTCTAGACATTTGGGAAGTGGAATGACCTCAAGGTACCTCCACCCCTGGATTCGCCACTGATAACTTGCCTGTATCCAGAGGATCGTGGTTACGAGGGAAATATGTAAAAAGTTTCGTGATGTTACCGTTCTCTTAGGAGGAAATTATGAAAGGGATTTATGAAAGGGGATTATAAAAGACAAAATCGAGTCGAGTTAACATGTACTTAAGAAATAAGCATATCTGAATCTTTAAAATTAAGAAAAAATAAAATCTTGTACGAACTTTGGGCGTTGACTGGTTCCAATTATTGCCGATTGATCTTTACAACTCTTGTAACGCCTATAAATAACTCTTGTAAGGAAGTAAGTCGTTATTTTATTTATTTCGCTTTTTGATTTACTAATGTAATACTATATTGATGCGTTTGTATTTATTTATAGAATATTCTATTGTCTTGGAGAAAATATTTATTTGATTTTAAATTATTTTAATTTTTCTAACATCAAGTGACGATTTGTCCGTACTCATTACCTTGCGTAATTCCTCACGAAGCTTTTCGTCAAATTCGTTCAAAAAATCAAGTGTATTACTTAGGTACTTGTAAAACTCTGTACCCAACGGCGCGTGAGTTATCATTTCTGCTTACGACAACATGCATCTTAGCAGTGTCTTTGTACCTTCGTGTACTTTCTCTACCAAGAGATGAAAACGACACTTCACTTTGCAGAATTCCCTTCCGCTTTAAAAGTATACTATTGGCCTAAATCAACAAAAATGCTGCTGAAGATCACACGAAATGATTTTCTAAAAGTAGCACGCACACAGCTCAAGAACAAATAAAATACTCTCGCATAACACTGGAATAAATGAAATATTTTAACAGAGACAGATGTTATGAAAACTACAATATTATAGTTTATTGTATTTATATAGTACAGAAGATTTTTACACGCCAAGGATATTGTAAAATATACCCATACTACCTCCCCAAACAAGAGTATATGGAGAGAAAGTAAAACGTTTGTCCTATAACGCAACACCTGAATAGTAAATATTTAATGGCGGGTGGCCTCTTTCTTGGAGCCTTGGTGTCACATGACGGCAGCTATGTTTTAAGCAGTGACGTGCTGTTAATGAGAATTCATTCATTATGTAATGTATTAAAATAGGTGGAGTAACTCAATATATTTGCATTTTTCAGTTAAAATTGAAACTATTAATTAGTACGTTATATATATTGACAGGGTATATTACCGTATATTATAGACAGCCGAGAAATTAAAACCAAACAGTTATTTAAATGTTGTTTGACATTTATTAGTACATCATAAATAAAATGCAACGTTTCGAAAGTAATTGTTCTTTCGTCATTAGGGTATAACCTTTGCCTAGAGAGCGAGTTGCATTGAGATTCGTTGACATATACGAAAATCAACCAGAATATAAAGGATTATAACATGTTTTGAAGTTCATCATGAATGACAGAATCATTACTTCCACAATAAGAAATTGAGATAGCCAGTGTACATCGGCGACATGGAATTGTAATAACCAGAATGCATAACGAAAAGTTTGATCAGTTGTTTACATGGTAAATTTATAGTGTTCCTCCAGTTACGACCGAAATGTGTCATAAGCGAGTCCGAGTGAAACACTTCATACTTGTTTCCCGATATGTGAGGTAGTGCATGTAAGGGAGTCAAGGAAAGACTAGGGGACAAGGATGAAGGAATGATCGTGTACGTTCCGTGGCCCATAGGGTACTGCTCCGTCATTTTCTAGTATTGATCGTAGAAAACATCGAAATCTAGTGGTGCTAATACAGCATATACTTTCTCCCTCGTACTTTCACGCAAAAATTTGCGAAAAGTACCAACATTTTCAAAAATTTGTACACGATCTTATTTCAAAATTTATCTTTAAGGAACAAATTTCATCAAGGGAAAATCTCTATCTTTAATATTTTTGTTAGAGAAAGTCTTCGAAAATATTTTAAACTTTTGAAATTTTCGAAAAATCAGGGATTTCAACGAACGTGAGATCTGCACCATCCTCTTCAATGTTCTTCACACTCGCCAACAACAAAATTTAATAAAAAACGATGGCATCATTTTTTGAAAATTGGAAAAATGTCCTGGCGGCTTCATGTAAAGTAACCTCCAAAATTAAGATATCAATTTCAAATTCAAGGGACAGCAACTTCAGTCAGATCGATAGAGGAATGTCAAGTTTGGAAAAAATCGGGTGAACGGATTAGCCTCAAACATTGTTCACAGCCGGCCGGCCGGACAGACAGACGTTTTGTCGCCATTCAATTTTGCGGTATCTAGTATCCACAAAATTTAGATTCTGACTACCCACGTAATAGAGGATTTTTTTCAAAATTTAGCAACTGGATTTATCCACTTTTTCGTTACCATGGCCCAGTAATAAGAGTTTTCTGGCGAATAGACCGTTTTTTCGTGCAGCATTACATAACTTTCTCTCTACTCGGTAAGGAGAAAGTAAAAACTATCAGAGCCGTTGGACAGTAGAATTCTCGTCCAAAACGGCCGCTGCATTCGACCTTGCTTTGTTTTCTCAATATGAGGATCGTTCAGGTAATAAAAATAAAAATAAATATATTTGAACTGCAAATGGGCATAACCCGGTGGCAGCTAATTACATAAATAAGATAATACAGCTAACATGCAAATTATATAATAATAATAATAATAATAATAATAATAATAATAATAATAAATAAAATAAAAATAAAAATAATAATGATATAAAAACTGTCTAATTCATAAAACATTTAAATTACCTTTAAAAAAAGAAACCTCTATAATCAAACTCCGCACTGAATTTTTGTTCAACTGCACTTCACTTCACTACGTCCCTTTAATCACTTCATACATTATTTCTCTGTTCTACACTGCACGACACCTCACTTCACAATATATTACTTACGCATCGCTCTATTACCTACTATTCTCAGTTAAGTCCCTCATTTATGTAGTAATCCCATAAATTAATTTCCTAAACTGTTGAACGCTACGAGGAAAGGGTTCAAAAGTTTTTTCAGGCAATGTATTCCATTCTTTTATGGTTGGATTTAAAAAAAATTCCCACATCTGTTCTCTGCGGTCATAAATTTCTTTTGTGCCTGTGACCCCCCCCCCCACTGATGTATATAGGAATACTTAGCCGCTGATTAATTTCTTTCCAAGCTGGATGACCGCTATAAGCTTTATGAAAAGCGCAGAGCCTTGCTACTGATCGCCTATTTTCGAGTGAATCCCATTTCACCATTTTCTTGTCCCTGAAAATAAATTTAGCTGCCCTACGCTGAATTTTTTCTAAAATTTTATACTTCAAAATTTTGTGCGAATCCTAACAAATTGTTCCATATTTCATTATCGGACGAACAAGCGATTAATTAGCAATTTCCTTCGCGTTTGCCGTACTCTTTTTTAAGCTGTGCGTTAGAAAGTGAAGAGATATTCAGGCTTTCCCTACAACAAAATCTACGTGACTTTTCCAGCTTAATTTACTATCGAAATTGCTACTATAATAACATAATGCTATGTTATTACAGCTAATTTATTTATATTTATTTTTATGCGTCATATATAATATTATATATTGTATATCATATATATTCAATATTATATATAATATTGAATATATTATAATTAATTTAATATTGTTTATGATATCTTTCATTTAAACCCAATGTTGCATCTTACAATCAAGCAGCTTAGGGGGCCAATGACCCTTCAATCGTGGTGTTGTAAAATTCACAAAAAGTAAGTATTCATTGGAAAAATACCTCTTTGATTGTCTTAAAACCAAAGAATATTTCAACAATAAAAGCTTAACTGTATTTTTAATTGAAATGGCAAAATAATGTGTTATATTTTGAGCAACGCGATGGTGTAACGGTTAGCGTACCGGACTGTTTACCTAAGTTGGTGGGTTCAAACCCGATCGTGGATTTTTAAGGGCGAAAAAATCCTTCGTACGCCTTCCTTCGAAGGGGAACTAAAGCCGGCTGTCCCATGGTAGTGGATTTACTTGCATGTAAGAGATTCTCAAGCCTAAATGACGCCTCTGAGCTAAATTGAAATCGCCTGTTTCTCGCCCAAGAAATACCTCCTTTCTCTGCTAGTTGGTGAAAGGAGCGTAGCGAAATTTGCGTGGTCAGACGGAAGAGCAGGCATCATGGCCTGAGTCTCGCCACGTAAAATAAGGCATTAATTCAATTCAATTCAATTCAAGGCAACCAAAATCAACGTATTTGGACTGTCGCGTGGTCACTCTCCGCAGAGAACGTGAGCTGCGGCGGAGTGCGATTTTCGCACAACCGCTCCACTCCCGCTTATCACTCACCCCACCTTTTCTTATATTAAATTCCAGATAAAACTAGCGGAGCTACAACAGCACATATTTTCTAGCATTGTTTGTAACGGCCACGCTACTCTAAAGGCAACTCCACACATGCGGCATTCAGCGAATCCCCTCGCCGAATCCCGAGTAGTGTGGACGGGTTGCTCGCTATTCGCCGAGCACCGAACATTTGGTATTCGCCCTACCCGCCGCGTGTTGGTCTTTTGAACAAAGTCAAGCATTTGGTCAAAGGGGAGCAAACATTTGCCGAACACATCAGCTGGTCGGGATTGGGCGAGCAGTAGCTCCAGCCTCGGGGATAGCACAACTTTCTCGACACTTTGCGAAAGCTGAACCTTTATATTTGCAATTTACGAAGATTAAGTGATTTTGCGAGTCATTATTTCAAGATCTAGATGATTCAAGGTGTTGAAGATCATTTCTTTAAGAAAAGATCTCTAACTTCAATATTGTGGTTTTATGATAACGCCGAACAAATTTTTAAGTTAACCAACTTTCAAAAATTCAGCGAGTTCATGGGAAATGAAACATGCGCCATTTTTGGCGTACTTTCCTTTATTCATCATTGATCGATTGATTGATTGATTAATTAACGATTCCGGGATCGTGAACTGTTGAGACCATTTGTCTCGTAAGTGAAGAACATGCTTTTGTCGTAGAAAGTGGCGGAGATCTTCCCCCACTTGATGGCGAGATCCTGCGCCGACCTACACGTTGGTTTGCAGAGTTTTGCGCAACCAGGTATCTCCGAACAGAGGGGAAACCAGCCAGGTTCCCCTCAGTCAAGATAAGCTCTAAGCTTCCAACCGGTCTCCCAGCATGAACGGTTGTGCAGTGCATGTAGGTATAAGTGTGTATCAGTAAGTGGTGGGGATAGGGCAAAGAAGAATGAGGAAAGATTGTGTGTGACCCTTTGTTAGAGTGCTGCTGCGGCATTCACCTGGTGTTTATAGGAGAAACCACGGAAAATTACCGTTGAGAACAGCCAGCAGCTAGAATTTTCTTCCAGATAGCGCGGCTGAATTCGATGTAGCAATTTGGCTAGTGTCGAAAATCCTGTCACCGTCGGGAGTCGAACCCTAGCACCTCCTGGTCTGTGGCTCTGCAGTGACATCGGTTGATGCCTTGAGCCACTATATGCGTCAAAAAATAATTCAACAATTTGGAGTAAAAGGGGGGGGTGAATATCAGTTTCAAATTTGCAGACACTCGTGTTCGCCCAGATCGATCGCAAAATTTCAGTCGTCTATGCGATTCAGCGTTAGAGTCTCAAACGGAGAGAAAGACGGACGGACGGTGGTTAAAAAAACAACAACATCCTTTTCAATATCAGGGGCAACTTGTAATTCCGTTGAAATCAAACTCTAGCATTACATAACTTTCTGTGTATCACGTATATTTCTCAATATATATGTACGTAAACGATAATGTTAACTAGTGGTGCTACAGAATGAAACAAACTTTCCAGTATTAGTTTTCTATTTCCTTTGGTCTGAGCTAGGTATTCGAACTTGCCACATATTATTGCCTACCATCATCTATCGCCTGCAGTACATTCTTTTGAAATTTTCTGAATTTTTCTGTTTCCTAATAGTAGAAAGGAAATATTATTTTATGAATATTAAAGAACAGTAAAACCTCACCCTACATGGCAATTTTCTTTGAAAAGTTTGGAGCTGTTTTTAAAAAAACTGGCGTTTAACCTTTACTGTAAATTCAAAATTTGAAGCTCTTTTTCACTAAACATTGAGTTTTCGAAAATCTTCATTTGAAGTCATTTTTAATATTTTAGCTAGTAAATACAATCGTGATTACAATTTGCTGAAATGTGCATATTAAGGCATGAGAGATCTTTCAAATAATTTACATTTCTGTAATTTTTGAAGAAAAAAAAAAAAAAAAAAATACACCGAAATGAACTGTATGTCATATTAAAGAGTGCAATTGGCACTATCAGTTTGAAATGTTTGAAGAAAAAAAATTAGAGACGTTTTTGAGGAAAGAACGTTTGAGCGGTTCTGAAAATGTGAAATTTTGAGTACGTTTTCACAGAAAATGGTTGTTTTCGATAAACTTTATATGACCGACAGACGGACGGACGGACCGACAGACGGACGGACCGACAGACGGACGGACCGACAGACGGACGGACCGACAGACGGACGGACCGACAGACGGACGGACCGACAGACGGACGGACCGACAGACGGACGGACCGACAGACGGACGGACCGACAGACGGACGGACCGACAGACGGACGGACCGACAGACGGACGGACCGACAGACGGACGGACCGACAGACGGACGGACCGACAGACGGACGGACCGACAGACGGACGGACCGACAGACGGACGGACCGACAGACGGACGGACCGACAGACGGACGGACCGACAGACGGACGGACCGACAGACGGACGGACCGACAGACGGACGGACCGACAAACGGACCGGCCGACGGACGGACGTCAAGATGGACGGACAGACGGATGGACGGATAGGCGGACGGACGTTTTGAAAAAAACACTTTTTCGGTATCAGGGGACCCCAAAACGTGTATTTACGACGAAATCTCAGAATCGATTTTTCGCAGCATTACTTAACTTTACCTATACTGGGTATATTACTATACTATATATTACTATTGAATATTACTGTTACTATACTTCCCTATACGTACGTATACGGGAAAGTAAAAATATTGTACCTTAACGCGTGTCACGTATGATGCGCATTGAAAATCTAGCAACCAAAAACCTGTGGAGAAACGATTTGTATATTCTGTTTTGTAAAGCGCACTACCGCCGATTGGCGCCTCAGCGTGTCAACTTCATGTCGACGGCTCAAAGCGACTGAAGTGAAAATGTAGCAGGTTATTCAGCCGTCAAGCCGTTCATCGCGGTGGAGCGGCGCGCGACAAGCGACCGAGAGGTTAAGAGTCTGTCGCGTGCAGTGGCTGCTCCGCGCTTTTGTGGCCGCAACGCACCCGCCAAATTGGCTCCCGGCCGCATAATGGACGCGCAGGGCCACCAACTGCCCCTAATAAACAGGCCGCAGGTCCCTTTGGCTGCACTGCGCTCGCAGAGCTATTTGGGCCGAGGTCGCCGCCGCCGCCGCCGCCGCCGCCGCGCGGACGTGTTCGCAAACTCCACCGTCATTTCCTCAGCTGATGGTCCTAATGTAGAAGGAACACATCCGCCCGACAATTTTAGAGACGGTCTGGATGATTCTACGCACAAGTTTAACGACTCCGCCTCTCTTAATTGTGAGAATTGATAGCGAAAAAATTCTGAGGTAAACAAATGCATCTGCATCAGATGAGTCTGCATCTTCCATTTCTTCTTCTATTTCTTCTTCTTCTATTTCTTCTTCTTCTATTTCTTCTTCTTCTATTTCTTCTTCTTCTATTTCTTCTTCTTCTATTTCTTCTTCTTCTATTTCTTCTTCTTCTATTTCTTCTTCTTCTATTTCTTCTTCTTCTATTTCTTCTTCTTCTATTTCTTCTTCTTCTATTTCTTCTTCTTCTATTTCTTCTTCTTCTTCTATTTCTTCTTCTTCTTCTATTTCTTCTTCTTCTTCTATTTCTTCTTCTTCTTCTATTTCTTCTTCTATTTCTTCTTCTATTTCTTCTTCTATTTCTTCTTCTATTTCTTCTTCTATTTCTTCTTCTATTTCTTCTTCTATTTCTTCTTCTATTTCTTCTTCTATTTCTTCTTCTATTTCTTCTTCTATTTCTTCTTCTATTTCTTCTTCTATTTCTTCTTCTATTTCTTCTTCTATTTTTTCTTCTTCTTCTTCTATTTCTTCTTCTTCTTCTTCTTCTATTTCTTCTTCTTCTTCTTCTTCTATTTCTTCTTCTTCTTCTTCTTCTATTTCTTCTTCTTCTTCTTCTTCTATTTCTTCTTCTTCTTCTTCTTCTATTTCTTCTTCTTCTTCTTCTTCTATTTCTTCTTCTTCTTCTTCTTCTATTTCTTCTTCTTCTTCTTCTTCTTCTTCTATTTCTTCTTCTTCTTCTATTTCTTCTTCTTCTTCTATTTCTTCTTCTTCTTCTATTTCTTCTTCTGCTTCTTCTTCTTCTGCTTCTTCTTCTTCTTCTTCTTCTTCTTCTGCTTCTTCTTCTTCTTCTTCTTCTTCTGCTTCTTCTTCTGCTTCTTCTGCTTCTTCTTCTGCTTCTTCTTCTGCTTCTTCTACTTCTTCTTCTGCTTCTTCTACTTCTTCTTCTGCTTCTTCTACTTCTTCTTATTCTTATTCTTCTTTTTCGTACTCGGAAACCACAGTAAAGTTACCACGCGATATTTTCGTACATAAAAAACTGAGATTTGCTCTGGGTCATTGTATTCGTAGGTTGTCCTGTACAAACATGAATGTAAATATAATACAAACACGTAGATAACTTGAATAGCTGAAATACAATGTTTATTATCCAATTTTTTAGCGGTAACTGTGGATGGCTAAAAAATAAATTTCATCAATTTTCGCCCTGGAAGATTATCTTCGAAAACGCGAATGCGCAACGCGTTTAAAAACCACCAACTTATGCTGCACTACGTTGCCATCGCACGGAAGCAACAGAACTGGTCAATGAAATGTATAAGCGACTACAACCGCTGAAAATATTTTTTTTAACGTGGATCCAAGTAGTACTATAAGGGTCCAATTAGCACGTAAAGACCGTACATCAAAACTTTGAAGATTGATGAACAACTCTAAATTTCGAATAGACAAACATTACTGAACGGCAGGAAATATGAGCGAATGATGAAATAATAATGAAATATGAACAAATAGGCGCCCTCCGTCAAAATCTATCATTCGAAAGCTCATCGTACCTTGGAGCTTATCCATTGAGCCAGACTTTTTCCAGAAAATGTCAATATTGGCAAAACTTTAATATATTAATGCCCACTCACATGTTCAATATTTACTTTCGGCATTTGGTTTTTGCAATGAGGATGAGTTATTGACTCGCGGAATAAAACAAAGTGAAACAACTGCGTTATTACCTAAAAATAGAGTATAGTATAACAACGTATGGGTTTCTCAATACTGAAAACACAAATCATCTTTCTGCCATTTTAAGAAGTTGAACCACGAAAGTTGATTGATGCAAAATTTGATAGCAATTGGATTAAGCTTCTTGTTTAAAAATTAACTTGTTTTCCTCTGTATTTAATTTGAATAAAAAATTATTTATCTTTACGAAACATACATGGAATATCTTGTAATTATTCTCATAAAATATTTATTATTTAGTAATCTTGTCATTGTCCCTTATTCTTATCCTTCCATTATCTCCATTGGGGATTTCTTGTATGTCAAATACAAATTATACATTCGCGAATCTACATAGTAAACTAGATTTATCAAATAATTGATTAGTTATTCGGGATGCGTCAACTGAGCTAATTTGTCCCGTAGGTATAGTGCATTTTTTGTCGCGGGAGGCGGGGGTGATCGTCGCCTGTTGGATGGCGAGATCCGTCGCCGACGTAAGTCGGCTTGCGGGGATTTGCCGCAACCATCTCCCACCAGCGGGATACCGCCCCAGCCGGGAGGGGGCGGGTCTGCATAGGTAGGCACGGTTTCTGGTGGAGAGTTATAGACGACCACCCGGCCCCTTAGTTTCACGGTGAAACTGACACCGTTAGCTTCAAGGTGGAGGCAGTGAATAGGCAATGATCAAGCTCCTGGTTGCCGGTTCAACCCGGTAACCCACCAGTTGGGCCCCCGTTGTGCCGACCTTTGGGCAGGATTGGGTCAACGAGGTTCTTTGGAACGCTCTGGAACCACATATAAAAGTCCAGCTGGAAATTACCTAACGTCAGGTTGCCTATATTCCGGCGGTACTCATGTCATCAGCCTAACAATGAAGGCAGTGAGGAAACGGGATGGGGTCTCCCGCCCGGAGAATGCAAGAAATGTCTTAAAACAGGGTCTATTATGAGCACCTAACTCAAAGATATAATTTCAAATTCCAAAATTTCAAAATTTGTCGGGTGACATCTTGCAACTAGAAAATTGAAGAAAGATATATTTACTTCAAATAATTTTTTTCTCCATAGTGAGTTCTTTCATTAAGGTCATGCACATTTTTTGGAAAATTGTAGTAGTTTTCGTAGTAATATTGCAAGAAATATGTGCAATTTAAAAAAAATACAAAACCAAGTTTTTCTCAAAAACGGCTCAATTTTTTTCTTTAAACGTTTTCATAGACTTTGTCTGAGGCAAATATCTCTATCTTCAATTTTGTAGTTTTAAAATATTTTTGCAATTTTCGAGAAAATGAATAATAAATATACAGAGAAAATTTAAAGAAAAAAATTGAGCGTTTTTTGAGAATTTTGTTGTAAGTATCAATTGCAAAGTACGCAAAAACTAGTATTTTCTCAAAAAAATTGTATGTGACCTTTTTAAAGAGCTAATTTTGTACAACAGACTGTCTGAGACAAAAATATGTATCTCCATTTTTGAAGCTTTAGAATATCTTTCCCAATTTTCGAAAAATCGGGGATATCAACGAAAATTAGATTTGAACTATTCTCTTAAACGTACATTGCACTATTAAACAACGAAATTTATTCAAACATTTTGGTGCCATTTTTTGAAAATTTTGAATATGTCCCAGGGGCTTCATGTAAAGTACCCTCTCAAAATTAAAATACCGGTTTCAAATTCCAAGGTACGCAAAATCAGCTAGAACGATTAGGGAATATCAATTTTGGAGAAAATAATTTGAACGGTTTATGCGCTAGCGTTCTACAGAGACTGACGGACGGACGGACGGACAGACAAGCAAAACGAGGATACTTCACAACGTGTTATAATGTACCTGTAGGAAATTACAGAAGGAAAATATAGAATCACCACACAGGAACAAATTTATCACCTTCGATATCAGGGACCCACACTTTTCTGGACGGACACGGACTTTTCTGTCGAAAAATCGCAGTCTACTTGTCCTCCTGTTGGTGCAACATGCGATGTGTCGCTACCCCACGAGTTCCACACTCAAACGTTCAACATATGTCGATAGCTCTTCAGTTATTTTGCTTCGTTGTGACAACGCAGCATGTTTTAATACTTCCAATATCTGTGTGCTCACCTTTCAGAATATTGTGGGTCTAATAACATGTTGGTAGTCAGCTCGAACCTTTCGATGCAGCTTTATATTATCCTACCCGCTCATTCAATGCAGCGATATCGTTCTCGACACGAACATCGCTGGTCATCAGCATTAAAAATTTCGCGCGATAAACATTTCCGCGCAATACGCAGATGGAATGCGCTTTGATTTCGCCGCCCCCGCGTGGGACCGAGCCATCTGTGTTCTCAATGGGATGAGCACACCTCGTGAAGCAAACAGCACGGGGGAACGCTCTGTTATAGGTAGATCCACCTGTAGAGTGATACCAATCGACAATATTTTACTGCAGATACGATAACACGAGTATAAATCCTGTTATTACACCAAAATAAAGAATATGCGAAAGAACTTAAAGTTTAATTTCATACAACTGAAGTCACTTCTTAGGCGTGCGCAGACTAAAACAAAAGAGGATCGGATTACATTTCTCGGCTCCTTTGATGTTGTAATTTATTTTTTACCCGACATACTTTACTAGTAAATTAATAAAACCCACTACTACAAAGAGAATTAAATAATAGCTCTAACGATACTTCTTCCTCTTTTGTAAAACATTTTTTTAAATTATCAGCTTAGAAAAGGAGAAAATCAAAGATTGAACATAATAAGGAAATAAAATGTTTTGTTACTTTCACTTTTGTATTTTTTCTCAAAAACAGTTCCAAATATTGTTTTCAAACTTTTCGAACGGATAGTGCTAATTAAACTGTTTAATATGGTGTAAAGTTCATTTTGGGGTATTTTTTGTTTTTCTAAAATTAAACAAATGAGTTTTTGGAAGATCTTTTACACCGCTAATATTCACATTTCCACCTACTTGTAAACACTATTGTATTAGTGAGTTTATGTGCGTTAAATTACTTCTAATAAAGTTTTTAGAAAACTCAAAAATGTTCAGCGAAAACGTTTCAAATTTACAATTTACAATAGCGCTTAAACGTCACTTTAATATAAACAGCTCCAAATTTTTCAAAGAAGGTTGTCACTTAGGACAGGGTTTTACTGTTGTTTAATATTCTTAAAATAATATTTCCGTTATACTATTAGGAAATCGAAAATTGAAAACGTCAAAATATTTACTTTGGGCGCGATAGATGTGCAGCTCGCAAGAGTATGTGGCAAATCCGAATAGCTTGCCGAGGCCAAAGGAAAATGAAAACTAATATGCGAAAGTCTGTGCCATTTGTAGCACCTTTAGTTTACTTCTTTTGCACCAGTCGGCTAATGGTGTGTGGTGCATAAGGTACACTCGTTTCATTATAAATTTATTGCACCTACTTTCTCGCATTTTTTCTAAATTTTCTATTTTAGAGAATTCATAGAGTTACACGAAAATACAACTTGCGCCATTCTTTTGAACATCCGTTATTCTATCCGTTGAAAAGTGTAAAGAAAAACTTTGCAGCGGTTTTTGAGGGATTTTTTTTAAACATTGTGTACTACGCGCCCAATTACACGAAAACTACTCATATTTTCGAAAAATAGAACGTGAACTTATTTGAAGATGCGTTTTAAAAAAAACATATTTCTTTAAGGAAAACATCTATAACGTTAATATTATAGTCGGAGCACCCCCCCCAAAAAAAAATTGCACATTTGCCATTTTCAAGAAATCTGGTATTTTAACGAACATGAGACCTGCATCATTCTTCTACGTGATCTTTACGTTAATCGAGGACAATTTTTGTGCCAATTTTGAGAAATTTTTGATAATATTTTTGTTTCTTAATGTAAATTATCCGATTTTTTTTGCTATGAAGTACACATAACACATGGATTCTGACTACATAACGTGTTAGAGATTCCCCTCTTTATTTAAGAACAGGATTTATCTACTTTTTCGTTATCAGTGCCCGTCAATAAGAGTCAAATTCACAGCTTTGGGGCTCACGATTACGTAACTTTCTCTTTTTACGAAGTATCTGGGTAAGGGCGAGAAACTAAAAAATATAATTTTGCGTCAATTGGGTTACACGGGTGTTCGCGTCGGCGAAGCTGTGTTCGTCATTGTCTCTCCGGGCGCAGCCTTGGCCTGCATTATGGCCTGGGCCTGGGTCTGGGCCTGTGAAGACCTGCGAGGCCGCGCCGCGCCGTGGGCGGCGGATTAGCCCTTTGTGACGCGCGTCGGGCAGACCGGCCCGCCACGGCCCGCCACAGCCCGCCACGCCACGCCCTGGAGAAACTGTTACGGCGTTTTCACGGAGCAAGAGGGAGCCCTCGGCACTCACAGGGGAATACATCCGTTTAAAACACAAAGCGTTTCTGTTTAGAAAGAACGTTGAGATTACCACTCAAAAAAATTTTGTGATATTTTACTTTCTTGTACTTACTAACGTAAGAAGAGAAAGGATTGTAACCGTGCGCCGGAAAAGGCGAAATTCTAACACGTGGAGTAGCCCCAAAGTGTTTTGCGCGTACTTCATACAGAAAAATCGATTGACGACAACACGTCTGTCTGACAGTCAGTCAGTCAGTCAGTCTGACAGTCAGTCAGTCAGTCTGACAGTCAGACAGTCAGTCAGTCAGTCTGACAGTCAGACAGTCAGTCTGACAGTCAGACAGTCAGTCTGACAGTCAGACAGTCAGTCAGTCTGACAGTCAGACAGTCAGTCAGTCTGACAGTCAGACAGTCAGTCAGTCTGACAGTCAGACAGTCAGTCAGTCAGTCTGACAGTCAGACAGTCAGTCTGACAGTCAGACAGTCAGTCAGTCTGACAGTCAGACAGTCAGTCAGTCTGACAGTCAGACAGTCAGTCAGTCAGTCTGACAGTCAGTCAGTCAGTCAGTCAGTCTGACAGTCAGTCTGACAGTCAGTCTGACAGTCAGTCTGACAGTCAGTCTGACAGTCAGTCTGACAGTCAGTCTGACAGTCAGTCTGACAGTCAGTCTGACAGTCAGTCTGACAGTCAGTCTGACAGTCAGTCTGACAGTCAGTCTGACAGTCAGTCTGACAGTCAGTCTGACAGTCAGTCTGACAGTCAGTCTGACAGTCAGTCTGACAGTCAGTCTGACAGTCAGTCTGACAGTCAGTCTGACAGTCAGTCTGACAGTCAGTCTGACAGTCAGTCTGACAGTCAGTCTGACAGTCAGTCTGACAGTCAGTCTGACAGTCAGTCTGACAGTCAGTCTGACAGTCAGTCTGACAGTCAGTCTGACAGTCAGTCTGACAGTCAGTCTGACAGTCAGTCTGACAGTCAGTCTGACAGTCAGTCTGACAGTCAGTCTGACAGTCAGTCTGACAGTCAGTCTGACATTCAGTCTGACAGTCAGTCTGACAGTCAGTCTGACAGTCAGTCTGACAGTCAGTCTGACATTCAGTCTGACAGTCAGTCTGACAGTCTGACAGTCTGTCTGACAGTCTGACAGTCTGTCTGACAGTCTGACAGTCTGTCTGACAGTCTGACAGTCTGACAGTCTGTCTGACAGTCTGTCTGACAGTCTGTCTGACAGTCTGTCTGTCTGTCTACAGTCTGACAGTCTGTCTGTCTGTCTACAGTCTGACAGTCTGTCTGTCTGTCTACAGTCTGACAGTCTGTCTGTCTGTCTACAGTCTGACAGTCTGTCTGTCTGTCTACAGTCTGACAGTCTGTCTGTCTGTCTACAGTCTGACAGTCTGTCTGTGTCTACAGTCTGACAGTCTGTCTGTCTGTCTACAGTCTGACAGTCTGTCTGTCTGTCTACAGTCTGACAGTCTGTCTGTCTGTCTACAGTCTGACAGTCTGTCTGTCTGTCTACAGTCTGACAGTCTGTCTGTCTGTCTACAGTCTGACAGTCTGTCTGTCTGTCTACAGTCTGACAGTCTGTCTGTCTGTCTACAGTCTGACAGTCTGTCTGTCTGTCTACAGTCTGACAGTCTGTCTGTCTGTCTACAGTCTGACAGTCTGTCTGTCTGTCTACAGTCTGACAGTCTGTCTGTCTGTCTACAGTCTGACAGTCTGTCTGTCTGTCTACAGTCTGACAGTCTGTCTGTCTGTCTACAGTCTGACAGTCTGTCTGTCTGTCTACAGTCTGACAGTCTGTCTGTCTGTCTACAGTCTGACAGTCTGTCTGTCTGTCTACAGTCTGACAGTCTGTCTGTCTACAGTCTGACAGTCTGTCTGTCTACAGCCTGACAGTCTGTCTGTCTACAGTCTGACAGTCTGTCTGTCTACAGTCTGACAGTCTGTCTGTCTACAGTCTGACAGTCTGTCTGTCTACAGTCTGACAGTCTGTCTGTCTACAGTCTGACAGTCTGTCTGTCTACAGTCTGACAGTCTGTCTGTCTACAGTCTGACAGTCTGTCTGTCTACAGTCTGACAGTCTGTCTGTCTACAGTCTGACAGTCTGTCTGTCTACAGTCTGACAGTCTGTCTGTCTACAGTCTGACAGTCTGTCTGTCTACAGTCTGACAGTCTGTCTGTCTACAGTCTGACAGTCTGTCTGTCTACAGTCTGACAGTCTGTCTGTCTGTCTGTCTGACAGTCTGACAGTCTGTCTGTCTGACAGTCTGACAGTCTGTCTGTCTGACAGTCTGACAGTCTGTCTGTGTGACAGTCTGACAGTCTGTCTGTCTGACAGTCTGTCTGACAGTCTGTCTGTCTGACAGTCTGTCTGACAGTCTGTCTGTCTGACAGTCTGTCTGTCTGACAGTCTGTCTGTCTGACAGTCTGTCTGTCTGACAGTCTGTCTGTCTGACAGTCTGTCTGTCTGACAGTCTGTCTGTCTGACAGTCTGTCTGTCTGACAGTCTGTCTGTCTGACAGTCTGTCTGTCTGACAGTCTGTCTGTCTGACAGTCTGTCTGTCTGACAGTCTGTCTGTCTGACAGTCTGTCTGTCTGACAGTCTGTCTGTCTGACAGTCTGTCTGTCTGACAGTCTGTCTGTCTGACAGTCTGTCTGTCTGACAGTCTGTCTGTCTGACAGTCTGTCTGTCTGACAGTCTGTCTGTCTGACAGTCTGTCTGTCTGACAGTCTGTCTGTCTGACAGTCTGTCTGTCTGACAGTCTGTCTGTCTGACAGTCTGTCTGTCTGACAGTCTGTCTGTCTGACAGTGTCTGTCTGACAGTCTGTCTGTCTGACAGTGTCTGTCTGACAGTCTGTCTGTCTGACAGTCTGTCTGTCTGACAGTCTGTCTGTCTGACAGTCTGTCTGTCTGACAGTCTGTCTGTCTGACAGTCTGTCTGTCTGACAGTCTGTCTGTCTGACAGTCTGTCTGTCTGACAGTCTGTCTGTCTGACAGTCTGTCTGTCTGACAGTCTGTCTGTCTGACAGTCTGTCTGTCTGACAGTCTGTCTGTCTGACAGTCTGTCTGTCTGACAGTCTGTCTGTCTGACAGTCTGTCTGACAGTGTCTGTCTGACAGTCTGTCTGTCTGACAGTCTGTCTGTCTGACAGTCTGTCTGTCTGTCTGACAGTCTGTCTGACAGACTGACTGTCTGTCTGACAGACTGACTGTCTGTCTGACAGACTGACTGTCTGACAGACTGACTGTCTGTCTGACAGACTGACTGTCTGTCTGACAGACTGACTGACTGTCTGTCTGTGCAGAACATTAGCGAATAAACAGTTTAGCCGATTATTTTCAAACATGATATTCCCTAATTGTTCTGCCTGATGTCGCAGCCTCTGGATTTTGAAACCGATATTTAAATTGTGGGGGTGCTTTACATGAAGCTCCCAGGACATTTTCAAAATTTTCAAAAAATACTCCTAATTCGTTTATTAAATTTTATTGTTCAATAGTGCGAATGACGTTTAAGACAATGGTGCAAATCTCATTTTCGGTGATGTCTCTTACTTTTTTAAATATTTCAAAACAATATTTTAAAACAACCAAATTGATAAAAGAAATGTTTGCCTCAGCCCAAGTATGTTGTACAAAATTAAGTCTTTAAGAAAGGTTACAGTTGCTTTTGTGTAATATGTGCTTGAAATTTACGAATTTTTTTCTCAAAAACTGCTCAAAAGGTTTTCTTTAAATATTCTGCCCATATGTAATAAGATATGGTAAAAAAATATGATGAAAATCCAGTTTTCAGTTACTCCTCACTTTTTTCAAAAATTGCGAAAAAAATTAAAACTACAAAATTGAAGATAGAGATTTGTATCTCATACAAAGTCTATAGTACAAAAAATTGGTTTTAAAAAAGGTCATGTACAATTGTTTGCAAAAGTTAGTAGTCTTTGTGTAATTTCTGATTAAAATTGATGAAGTATTATGGGAGTACCGTCGCACACATCGTAATATTGCGAGGAAGTATGTGCTCTTGGAGAACCACTAGTTTCTTGAAAGAATGATACGGGGCTCTACATGTGTTATCATTTGTTTTTATTAACCGATATCAACATGATTATTAAGATCGTAAATTTAATAGAATGAATGCTTATTTGTGATCATTTATTCATCACTTCATTTTGTTGTGCGAGTTGTAATCGATGTATCAAAACCTCATTTCGTCCGGCGCGAGATCCATGCGAGTGTTAGATTATAGGTAGAGAAACGAATTTAGCGAGTTTAAGTGTGCAGATCAATGACTGGCATATCTATAGTTTCTTTCCAGTCAGTTACCACAATGTTTCCATTAACCTAGTTGCAAATAATAATCCTTCGTATCAAATTTTAATAATTACATACTCATAGCTATGACTGTCTCCTACAGTCCTCTTAACTTTGCTACTTCGCCAGTAATCCACACTATGTTTCTCCAATTTTTTTGAAACATTCCCAAATTGAATGGATGAAAACCCTATCGGTGTAAGTGACATTTTATAAATACTGAATTATCTTGTTTTTATTAGGCTGTATTTCAGTAGCAATGTATTTTCGTGGTTGTAATGAATAATTGAAATTCCGTGGTTTAAGTGATGAAACCATGCACCACGACTTTACAGTAATATTGGCTTAAATAAACAGATTTCTCTGAATTTATAAAATGTCACTTATACCGTTCTGGTTCCCATTCATTATGATCTAATACGCTTTAACGTTTTCGCAATGTGCTGTAATAAAATAGTTAAAGAACATGGCAATCAGGTTAGTGAAATGTTTTGTATTAAATTTTGCTGAAGATAATGCACAAGTACGAAGACTTTGTACGCAACAGGAGTGTACTTGGAAAATTTACCTTTGATCTTGCAGTATCCGAAACATTAATCAATTTTTATCTTGATTAACATTGTCAAATACATGAAATACGAGTTTATTTTTTAAGAAAAATACACTTTTTTACTAAAAACAGAAAGCGCATAAAAAGTAGTTCGGTAGTTGTTAGAAGGTTTGTTACTAACTACACATCAATCAACTTATTCAATTCGAACATCTTAGCCCTTCTTCCGAAATGGAAGAGCCAGAAAGACAGTTTCTTTCATGATCGATATTTCATTTGGAGAAAGAGAAATTTCGAGAAATGCTTTAGTTGAAATGAAAGAAGATAAGAGCTCTTATTGATTGAATTTCTGAACTTCCTTCTCGAGGATATCTGGAGGACGACATCCGTTCGCGTAACGTGTAGATTGAATGCCATTTCTCACCGAGTACGAGCTTCCTAGACCACGTTTGGAGAAGATGACAAGTCGAACATCCGTTTCGAAGACATTGTTATTCTCTAAGCCAGACACTTTTACATTTGCTGTTTCTTTGTGAGGCACATTTTCCCTACAAAATTGGTTTGGATTTTTTTTAGAGCTAGTTTCTGTATATATGAAGCGGTATATAAAATTCTGAATTACTAATTGAAATATGAAATTTTCTTTCAAGTATGTTACATGCAGATCAGTTCTGAAGACATTGAGCCCGTCGAGGCGTGAGGATCCACATCATGATTGTTACTGCTGAAGAAGTTCCTAATACATGAAACAATAAGAAATCAGCAGAGAAAAATCTGCAGGTATTTTCAAGTTTTTCACTTCATTTCATCCTACCAATTGTTTGCAATGGAAGATGATATATCTTAAATACGAAATATTACAAGCAGCACGAAAATACATTGTTTAGTACATTAAAAACAGATAAAAAAGATTACATACTTTACAGAAATAAATATGAAGCATATTTTGATATAAAACTGGGTGATCAAGGTAAGTCGTAGGTTCTCCGAATTGTATACAAAATTTGTGTAGAGTCTCCGTGTTTTCAAAACTTGAAAACTGAACAGTTTACAATTTGCTGTGCAATGGAAGCTTCCATTCAGCAGGTAAGGAATGGCTCAACTTACATTTCTATGTTTTCTGTTTAAAAAAATTTTACGTGTCCTAATTCTATTTCATTCACTTTCCTTTAGTATTAATGACTTACCCCCCCCCCCACTTTTTTCTTTCTTCCAGTTTCTAGAATGTTAAATATATTTTTCAAAAAATTGTAAATTATTTGTAACCTTTATTATAATTTTGTTGTAAAATCAAAGGAATATTCACGTTTTAATGTTTTGTTTTTTCTTCTTGTACCAGACAACTGATAATGATGGCTAAGCCATCGAAAGCTGCTCTTATAATAAATACTATTGTTGGCAATGACAACGTTTATAATTATTTCATATCTAGTTTAATTTAGTTAACATTTTATGCAATTTATGAATAACCTTTACTCAATAAAATAAAATAATATTTTTGTTGCGATTTTCATCATCTCAAAAACTAGAGCCAGTCTACCAAAACAAATGCCATATTTGGAATCTGTGCATCAAACATATCCTAAAATGGCTTTAACTTATTTGGCACTGGTGTGTTGACCAGTGGTATGGGCGATCCATAGTCCATAACGATAACTATGTAATATTGCAAGAAAGTATGTGCTGTTGAAGCACCACTAGTTTCCTCTGGTCCTCATATTCGAAAGTTGGCGGCACCTCGCGTTACAGAACAAGCAGGGAACAGAAACGAACTTAGCAATATTAGGCATTTCCTAATGGTTCCTGGAGTACACAAGATAAAGTAATAATAAAACTGAAATCCCAAGTGAAAATATAAATTTTACTAAGATTAGATTAGATTAGATTAGATTACGTGTAATGGGTGACATTATATTTTCTGAGCTCCTACGGACATTGGCAACTTCCCCTGACTCCGCACGTATTTCCCCTGAAAGGGTTAAAATGTAGAAATGGCTGAAATTCACACACGCAAGCGAAACCGGCGTGAGACGAGGAATAGTGGCTTCACAAGAAAATATTTTGCTAGATTTTTCTATTAAATGACAGCGAGTTGTATTATGTTTATATTCTTTACTACTTATTACTATTTAATGTTTATTTTCTTACTAAATTCTCCCTTACATAAACATATTTGCCAAGTGACATGACTATGTTTGAATGGCGAATTCTTTTCTTGCTTTCGTTTTGTGTTGTGTGGTTAAATCATTCAATTATTTATTGTATTTAGCAATAATGTGAAATAAATTAACAAGTGTCTATTAGATAACAATTATCGTCTACGGACGGACAACGCTTTTCACAGGCAAAAATATTTGTCTGTTAAACCTTCTAACCTGGACGTAGAAAGTTAATGCTTTTATATCACTCTTAAATAAACAGGACTACAACAACAAGATACTATTGATTCGATTTTTTAAAACTTTTTTCAATGAGAATTTGAAATCTGATATACATTATTTCATTTTAATGGATCATTTTTTTGCCTTAAAGACAAAATGGGAATTAATTTAACTAAATTTGTGACAATAACTGTCAAGTAACTTCTTTCAAAGATTGTCCTGAGCCAGGTATTCAATGATATACTCCGAAGCAATTTGCACAACACTTAGGCGTTCAAATCTTGTCAGGCGTTAGCTGACACGATTTCCTCATCCGATAAAGAAAACGCAATTGCTTCTGTTCATACACGAAATAGAAAATGCCAATACTCGTACTACGTTTTCTGAGCACATGCGATACGGTTCTTTTACCTTCTTTATCTTTGATTTTTCATCAAATTGTTAATCTCTTTAGGGAACGAAGAAAATATGCCCATGATTTTGACCCAGGAAGGAAAAAATAAGGAGAATTTCATATCTTGATGCCACAAAGGACGAGAAACGCTCTTATATTTTACTACAATGACCAGTGACTGTTTTGATAAAATTAAAGAATTAAAATTACACATTTATTCAAATTTTTCATTACTAAAATGTACAAAATAATGAGAATAAAAAATTTAAAAATCGAAGTTTAATGTTATTTAAATTAATTAAGCTACTGATCACGATTGGAAGTATTTTTTCTTACCGTTCAGTCGTGTCAGATTCACTGGGGAGAAGAAATAATTCGACAACTGACGACTTTTTGCCTTGGTTTCCACAACGAAACCCGAACCCGATCGCGTCCGAGGTGATGCGAAACTTCCGCTGCGGCCATTCCGCGCAGGCTAAGGATCTTCCTTGCCGTCAGTGGGAGCCTAAATTTCGAGAATCCGCTACCCCCGTGGACTATAATAATTTGGCATTCGGCGTATCCCTCGGATCGTGCCTCGAGTAGTAATGCTCTTGGGGCCACATGACGGGCATTTTTTTTTTTTTTTTATTACAAAAAATTTACAATCTATTTTTTACAAAATAATAAGTAAATATGTTGTTGTAGACTTGTTATGACAATGATTGATTTCCAGTGAAGGTATCCCATCGGTACTCTTCATCTATTTCTTCATACTATAACAAAAAGCAAGTATTATTTTGGGTTGGCTGCAAGTGGGATAGTTTATTAGCTGAGGGTAATGTTTCAGTTATTTGTTGAGAATCTATATGGGAGTTGTAGGGGTGAGGTTCTGGTTAGTCGATGGATATCTGCACTATTGTCTAGGATGTTGAGGGCTAAGTGGTTTGGATGGTTTTCAAGGCGCTGGAGATAGTTTGAGCTGATAAATTCTATTCTTTCCAAGACAGTGGGCATTTTTAAGTCCTTGTGCAGTGCTGCATTTGTGATGAACCATGGTGCTGCCGCAATCATTCTTAGGGTCTTGGATTGAAATCTCTGTATGATCGAGAGATTACTCTTGCTTGCTGTGCCCCAGATTTGGATGCCGTAGGTCCATATTGGAATTATGATAGCTTTATAAATCAACAGTTTATTTTCCAGTGATAGTTTTGAGTGGTATCCTAGTAACCAGTATAGTTTTCTTGTTTGAAGTTGAAGGTGCTTTTTTTTGGCTAAGATGTGATGCTTCCACGTTAGCCGTTTGTCTAGATGTATTCCCAAGTATTTTACACTTTCCACCTGTACTATTGGATTGTTGTTGATGTGGACAATAGGACATTTGTTTTTTCTCAGGGTAAAGGTTATATGGACTGATTTATTTTCGTTGATTTTTATTTTCCACTTTTTGGCCCAATCTTCAATCATTGTGAGATGTTCTTGTAAATGTCTTGATGCGTCATTAGGGTCGTCATCCGAAGCTAATATGGCCGTATCATCTGCAAAAGTGGCTATGGTAGTTTTATCTGATTTTGGTATATCAGTAGTATAGAGCTGGTATAGGATAGGGCCGAGTACACTACCTTGTGGTACTCCGGCCTTGATTGGATGGAATTCAGATAATTCATTTTGATATTTGATTTGGAAGGTGCGGTGGGATAGAAAAGATTTGATAATGTTGAAGAAGGGATACGGTAGAAAATTCTTGAGTTTAAATAAGAGTCCATCGTGCCAGACTTTGTCAAAAGCTTGGGCTATGTCTAGAAAGGCGGCTGAACAGTATTTCTTTTCTTGGAAGCAATTCTCAATGTAGTTGGTGATTCTATTAACTTGTTCGACGGTAGAATGCTGTTGTCTAAATCCAAATTGATGATCAGGGACTAGGTTATTGGTTGCAATGTGAGGACGTAATCTTGATAGAAGAAGTTTCTCAAATACTTTGGATAGAATGGGAAGTATACTGATGGGACGGTAGGAGGAGGGTTCATGTGGAGGTTTCCCAGGCTTGAGAAAAACTTGAATTTGGGCTACTTTCCATTGCTCCGGGTAGTGCCCTGTTCTTATAATGCTGTTGAACAATGCAGTAATTATAGTCTTGCCTTTTCGTGGTAGTTCTTTGAGAAGAGGTGTTGTAATTAAGTCATAGCCAGGAGCTTTTTTGTTTGATAAGGCGTTTATGGTTTTGGTAATTTCTCTGGGAGTGAAGTGCGGGATTGGAAGAGTCATTTGGTTTGGGGAGTTAAGATAATCTCTGATTTGTTGCTCTTGGTTAGTATTTATAATGGGATGAGTCTGGAATACATTAGCAAAGAATTTGGCAAAGGTAGACACTTTTTCTGTGGGGTTTCTTGCCCAACACTTGTTTTCGTCCCTGATTGGGGGATTTGATTTGGTCGGTTTTTTTAGCTTCCCTGTGGCTTTAAATAAGGAGTAATTGGTATCTTCTGTTGGGGTAAGGTTGGTTATGAAATCTTGAAACCTGTTGTTGTTGAATTCGTTTAGGAGGCGTTTTAGTTGCCTAGTTGCTCTGTTGTAGTTGGTACGGTCTTCAGGATATTTTGAAGTATGCCAGATTCTTCTTAGTCTTCTTTTCTCGGCTATTTTGTTCAAAAGAACTTTTGGATATTTCACGCAGCCTTGGGTGTAGTGAAGTTGCGGTGTAGCGGTCCAAGCTGCTTCTTGAATATTTTGTATTAAATACTCAGTCGCTTCGTCTATGTGGTCAGCTGATTTTAGTGGGAATCGGATGTTTGTTTTCATAGATATCTGTTTTCTATACAAGTTCCAGTTTGTCTTTCTGTTCGTTAGTGACGCGGGAGGGGATTGTAGAATAATTTTGTTGCCGACTGTGATAATTATTGGAGTGTGGTCAGAGGACAGTTCGTGGGAAGATTCTATGATACAGTTACTGGATGGGATTCCTTTTGTTATGAATATATCAATTACATCTGGGGTTTTGGTTAGGTCGGTAGGCCAGTAGGTAGGTTCTCCTGTAGAAATGGTTTCTAGCTGAAGTGAGGTAACTGCTTTCAGCAGTTCTCTCCCTCTTGGGGTGATGAGCCTGGATCCCCATTGCGTGTGTTTGGCATTGTAGTCTCCTCCCACCATGTACCTATTTCCTAGAGACTTAAAATAGGTTTCAAATCGTTGTTTGTCTATTTTGAATCTTGGAGGGCAGTAAATGGCACTGATGGTGATTGGTCCACTCCAGTCCATAATTTGTACAGTTGTTGCTTGAATATCCTGTTCCTGTACAGCTTCCTGTTCTTGATGTTTTATAGTGCTTTTTATTAATATTGCTGTGCCACCATGGGCATTGCCACTGGGGTGTTTAGTATCGTATAAAGTGTAGTTCTTCAGTTTAAAGTAGCTTCTTTCTGTGAAGTGAGATTCAGAGATGAGTAGCATGTCTATTTTGTTTTCGTTGAGAAATATTTCGATTTCTTGGCGATGATTTGCCAAGCCGTTGGCGTTCCAAGCTGCAATGCGAAGGAATTTAGGCATTAGATAGTTTGGAGACAAGCGACGTTATGAGGTTGATGAGAGAGTTTATTTGTTGACTTTGCTGCATTAGTATGTTTTCAAACCTCTCAAAGGAGTGCTGTATAATATTCATAATGGAATGGCTATTGTCGTTGTGTTCATGTCTTTCTACAGGCTTTGATCGCGCAACATCGGCCCATGTTCCTGCATTTACATGTCTGCTTCTTGAGTTTTCGTGAGAATAAGTAGTTTCAATGTTACTGTTTTGTGTCTGCACATGCGTCTCTTGTTGAAACATTCTGTGTTTACTTGAGTTGCTGTACCCTTTCCTTTTTAGTATTTCTTGGTATACTTTGCAACCTTTGTAGTTGGCGGGATGATTGCCTTCACACAGAGCACAAGTTGGTTGACTTTGCTTTTCTTTTAAACACTTATCTGGGTCGTGTTCTTTTCCACATTTAACACACCTATACGGGTATGCACAGTACGATCTGGTATGTTCATATCTCTGACAGTTTTTGCATTGTACTATCTCGCGTTTCAGGCGTGGTGGTTCGAAAGCAACAACACAATTTAACAGTCGGTTAATTTTGAACACTTCTTTGTTGTTAGGTTTGGGCTCAAGATCTACAAAAAATAGAGGCAGAGGTGTTTTAGTTAGTCTGTGGCGAACATTTATAATGTTTCTAACTTTGTGGTCCTTTTCCAGAAGCGCAGCCTTGATATCTTTTACATCTACCGTATGATGTATGTGTCGCAAGACAACTCTATACGCACGTTCTTGTTTCAACTGGTATGTATAGTATACGTGACTGTTGGCTGATAAATGTTTTATTATTTCCCTGTAGGTATTAGGAGTTTTCGGCGCTATTTTAATTTTGTCGTTTGCTAGAGATTTTATTTCAAAATCTTCTGTTTTTAAGGCTTCCTTTAAAAACTTTATCATAGCTGGAACATTATTCACATTTGGCACGAATATTGGAGGTACAGTGGTTTTTGAAAAGGTTTCCTCATTGTTTTCTGTTGTACCTTCTATATCAAGAGCACTGAATTGATTCTTGGTGGGAACTGTATATACACTAGTATTACTATCGCAAGACGCTGTCTTTTGCCTTACCCTTCTATTAGCATCAGGGTCGAGGACGTCAGGGTTCGGCCTTTTTGACCGAGCTGGTGTGTATATTTGCCATACATTCTGCGTCAGGTTGACGGGAGCAGATGAATCATGATCCATGGCGTTGCTGTCGCTGCCTGTTGATTCTTCGGATGACATTTCTTGAAGTAAACAGCTTCCCGGGTGTCAGTAGCATGCAATCGCACTACATGCTACTGATCCTACCCGAAAATACTTCGGTAATCGACTGAGTTTTAGTATATGTTATCTTTTGTTAAGTTGATTTGAATATGAATAGGATGAAACACCGTTATGCTTCACAACTGTAACTGTTCACTTAGAGCTAGTGCGCACTGGTTGTTATCGCTAGACTTTTCCTTATCTTGGCGCCCTCGCGGGCGAGCAAGGTAAGACACTACGGAGCTGCGGGAACGATCCGCACACCACAGCGGTCAGGCGAGTACTGACATGACGGGCATGGCGGAGAAAAAGGGCTACTACATTGTCTTGTACCTCCAAGGTAAATACTTTTTAATGGCACTTTTGCTGGTTTGCACTGAATGACATTTAGCTTGTATCAAACTCATATCCATGCATAATGTTCCCTTATGTGTGAATATATTTTATAAAGGGATGTGTAGAATAACTATTTAGGAGTAAATATAAAGAAATAGAATTTCGAACTGCTCTTGAATTACGAACTGCTCTTGATATTTTTTATGGGGTTACCTTTTTGTTCATTGATTGTAATATTACAATTTCAACAAAAATATTGATATTTTGACAATGAATTAATATATTCAGAAATTTAAATGGCTCACTTGTTCGGTAATTTAAATTTTCAAATGTGTGCATTCTAAACCGTGTTATTAATTATTTACATTAGAAATAAATAATGTCTACAATTATTGAAGACTTACAATTCAAACAAATAACCGAACATATCAATCAGTTTCAGGATATAATTTGTCAAATAATTTGTCAGTACCCTATACTTTAAAAGTCAGCATTTCTTCACTCCTCACCCTATTCTATTATTGTATTTTACGCCACAAAACAGTCAATTCTATACGTGGCATTTGGGAGGGACAAAAGCTATTTCGTTTAGTATTCCGAAGCAAAACAAAGGACCATCGCATCCGCATTTACTGAACGAATCAAGGGACAATGAACGAGGGTTGAATTGGGCTCTATCGCATTTTTTCCACCATAGCTATACGTCCACTAAGATTCGGCATCGAGTGAATCAAGACAAGTATGTGAAGTAGCCAACAAAACATAGATGCTCAAAATAAAATTGTTAGTAATGCAACGCATAAAACACATTCATATTTTTAAACATTGTTGTCTTTAAAACATGTTTAGTGAACTCTAACGATCACGGGCAGATAGGGTTAGGCAATTAAATAATATGTTAAACGAACTTAACTTATTGTTTTCAGATGTAAAGAAACAAAACATATAATAATAAATTATAAATTCTCTCCTCTTCTTTCATACTCGTTGTTCATCCTTAGAATCGCGGGCGTAGCTAGGCTGGTGCAATCGATACACCGCAAGGCTCCCCCGATAGTAAGGGGCCCTTGAAAAGGACCCTTACCAAAAGCTTAATAGTCACGAGGTGATTTTCAATCATACCTTCTTTCCTCTTTTTTTCAGATCGTCGCTGTGCTCCAAATAGTGAAAAAGTGGTGCCTGGTGTTTAATTGGAGGAGGGGTGTGGTGAGTAATGGCTGAGTGGAGTGCCGGACCTTTTATTTCGATTGGAACACGCACGCAATTGACACATCTGCACCCAAACGTCCAAATCGTTTTCAGTAAGTATTGCTGTTAACAAAATGCACCAAGTGGCAATCGCGCACTTCCTTTCATCGAAGTCGGTTCCCCTCGCAGCCATACGTGCGTGGACTGCGGGCCTACGCGTTGCGTATGTTGGCGGTCACCGCCCCCTCCCGACGTAATTACCCGAAGCGCCGAAGTCGGTTCGCAGAGTTTGAGGTGGGCTTAGCCAATGCCACCTAAAACATCAGGCCTATTGGCAGGCGCACATCTTGCTTCTGACTTCACTACTTGTAGTCATAACATTACATCCTGGCAAATGTGTGGTCTGCGTGTGAATCAGTATGAACTGTAAAAGTCGTGTATAGAAATTCTTGAGAACGGTATTTGTATCCATTTTATGGTGTAATAATATTTATGATTTAAATGTGTCAACAGAACATATTTTTGCAACTTTGATGCACAGAAGTACTTGCAACAATTTGTAAAAACGTTTAGAAGTTTGGGTTACGTGAAGTCGTACACTTCTACTTTGAAGTTGCTTTCCACAAGATTCAGAACCACCAAAGTGGAGAAAAATCCAGACGATACATTATAGTGCATAGGAAAGAAACTTAGTTTGTTGAATGGAAAGGACAAAACTGTGGTGCACTTAATGGATTAAATATTCTTGAAAGCAAATGTTGACCATAAAGGAGGAAGTACAGTTGGAACTGCCATTAATGAAGAGGAAAATTCAGCAACAGCTTGGGTGTTAATGGTAACTAGTATGATTTCATCATATAAAGATGTAGTTAATATATTTCCAGTCAGAGAATTGTCAGGTCAGTTGCTAAACCATTGTATCAAAATCATAATTGTAGGGCTTGAAAAGATTGCTTTTACAGTGATTTCTCACAATTCTGTGAACAGAAAAGCCATGTCATTGTTTTCCGATCTTCCAACACTAGAAATAACTTATGAACATCTATGCGAATCCCAAAGAAAATTCCTTTTTTCTTTTGACAGTATGTACCTCTTAAAATGCTTAAGAAACAACTGGTTAAATTAAGATAACCAAGAAATAAATTTTCTTGATATAGAAAATGTGTTATGCATGCAGCATCATTTAGTTGCCTCAAAGATATGTGCCACTTTGAGAAGAAGCACGATATTTTAACATTTGGCAATACTTTAAATTAAAAATCGTTAAATCGTTCATCCCTTTTTAGTTAAAATGAATTGAATAAATATGATTAAATATTTCAAAAATTTATTTCTGTAAATTATCAATATTAGGGCGGTGAAGAAGGTAATTAAACGTTGACTGACAGTGAGCAGTCGGCGAAAGATTCATTTGCCGCAATGACTACCTATGTGACGTCACATTGTCAGTCGACAGGCCTTATACTAGTGTCTAGGTGGCATTGGCTTAGCTCTCCGTAGGGAAGGCACATCAGCCCTCTCAGTGCGCAGACACGCGCATCGACTTTGTATCCGTTATATTCTTATGTTTTTGCGTGTGTTGATGGTACGTGTGCACCATTGTTTTGTTCATACGCGTTACTCTGCTAGGTACGATTCTTTTTCAGGTACTTTCTTGCAAGTTTGGTACCTAAAGGTGCTATCTATGACTAGAGCGACTATTGTCTGGTCGCCCATGTAAGGACATTCATTTTTATAGTGCTAGAAATCAAAACTAACCATTATTAACAAAATATACGAAAAAAAATCAGTACATGAAAATTCGAATAAAAATTACATCCGATGCAAAGATTTTAGCAAAAGTTTATTATTTACCATTATCCTGTACTCAAAATGTACATTTTCAGTCTAAGAAATTATGTTAATCAAAGATTTTTTTGTTATTACACAATGATAGTAGTAAAGGCAGTATTCGTATAGTATTAAAACAAAAAGTAATAAACAAAGTTTAAATTTGAATCCAAACAACACCTTCTCCAAATAAGACTTCAAAACAGATGTGCATACGGGCACATTTCTTTTCGAGAATAACGTAATTAAGCAGTAACTAATTATAATTACGCTATTTTACTTTTTTACTCTGCTTAATTCACTCGTAAGCAAAGCAACCCGACATATTCCTCCAAACCAGTTTGTTCCAGGCAGGTGGCCCTCGTTCGCCTGAGACTGGCGCGAATGCTAGATTTCAGCCCTTGGTGCTGGTGGCCAAATTTGTGACGTCAAGCTTAGAAGGTTTAAATTCCTCTATCTTATACTATTTACGCTTTCCGTGTACGCCGTGGTTTGCGCAGACTGACGAAATTTATTTGCATAATTATGAATTAAATATTCCCTCTCGTAGCATCTACTAGAAGCATCGTAAAAGATTGATACCAATGAAGATTGTTTCTTACCCGTGTAGTGCAACCATTCATTTTAAGTTTTGCCGTGGTCTACAAGTGCTGTAGACCTAACTGTGTTAGGAACTATAATTAAAAAGGAACACTTGTACCAATGTTACCCTTAGGAAAAAGTAGGTTGGCGTTTAACACACGCGTTCTCGCACGGGTACGCTAGTTTCTTTTACGATAGTTTCGTCGTAATCATCTGTTTCAGTTATCATTCTAATCGAACATCATTCGTTTAAGCTAGCTAACGATGCAACGTTCACTAGCGTTTTTTATTTTTATTGTGTATGTTTTATTTACAATATCTATTTCATTTTTATTTTAGCACTTACAATATTCTTTCCAATCGTTGTCTTATAACAAAGTTTTCTAACTCTCGTTATCAACCTTCACGTTGCTATAGTAATAAAAAGCAAATGAGACACAATACTCGTTATTTGTATACGAAAGGATAATAAACACGTGAGGTATGCGTGTGGGGGTAAACATGTAAATACACGAAACGTTACACACGTCAAATACGGACAGTAAAATTTATCGCTTTGATTGAAATCATCAACTGTAACAAAACGAAATTCTTATTACACACTTTATATATGCGCCATCAAGTCGTAGAAAAGAGTTAATGCAGTGTTTTAGATTTTGAGCTCTAAACTGCAAATAGTTGTTAATAATAAAATAAAGTATAGGCAGCAATATTTACTACATGGTTCAAAATGGTCGTGCATAGCAACACGATGTTGTTATAACAAACATCAAAAGTGCGTCCTCATACCGTAGTAATTCTCTAAAATATGCATTTCTATAGATTATGATCTCTAAATTGGAAATGGTTGTTAGTAATAACGAAATATGCTAACCCCTAGCTAACTCTCATTCTAATAGCGCAATTGTATACAAAGTAATAGATGAATTTTGTTAGATTTTGGAGGAAATCGTTACTGAACATAGGGCACGAGTGTGCAACAATGCATCTGTTTGCAGCTGCCCGAAACAAAAAGCAAGAAAGACCGAAACAAACTTGGCAGGATGGAATGAGGTAAGGCGGGTCAGGCAAGACAGGGTGGTTGTAATTAATAAATGCCAGGCGTAGCAAAGGTGAGTTATTTTGTAATAAAAATAATGTAGATTTCAAGCATGCTGCAGATTCTAGAAAACAAGAGCTATGAAACGAGCGAAGAGATACAAACGGTTGCCTGTAATCTGGAATAAAAAAGGCAAACAAAGAAGGAAACTTGAAAAAAGGACTGTCCAATTCGACATACATTTCAATAGAACTTGATAAAAAGAAGAAAACTTAAGATACAATACTGTAAAAATAAGCTATACCACGATTTTACTATGTGCTTGCAATGATATAAACGTCTGTAATCGTAGATCTTGAAAGAGTGTAAGTTTTGAATGACGGCAAGATGAAGAAAATTCCAGTTTCCGAATAAATAAAGCATTTTTCATTCGAGGTGTTTGAGGAATGTCTAATACCCAAATCTATCCTTTACATTTTTTCGGCATCACAGAGAACCGTGGAGCTTTATTAAAGCGAGTTCCGGGAACTTGATCCGCGATACACGGGTTCTGAGACCAACTCACCGCCAGCGCAAGGGCGCGCTCTGGAAGGAGAGAGAAGCCGCACCTCGCCCCTCGGGCGCCGGAAGCCCGCTGGGGGTAATGACCCATGGATATCTCGCGCAGGCGGAATATCGACTGCATATTCATCAGCGGAAATACAGAAATGCGTTTACACGCGTCCACCTCCGCCGGAATCCCTCTTTCGAACGGCGCGCGCCTCGCCGGAGATCAAAGGCGAGGGAGAGGCGCGCGCGAACCTTGTCCAACCCTTATCCAACCGGCTCAGGGGATACTTTCGCTTCGGTTTTCTTCCTCTGCTTATTTCACGACTAGGGCCTCAATAACTTTTTGCGTAATTATGTTATCGAAATGAACAAACAGAGGTGTAGGACAACGGTGTAGCTTGTCCCCTTGTCGAAGCAAAACTATTCTTCAAAATTGAAGTGTCTTTACAGAATATCAACCACAATACATAGCACGACATAAAAATATGGTTTTTAAATTTTTGAATTCGTATGCAACCCCCCCCCCAAAAAAAAAAAATTCACTGAGTATCGAAAACACACGGATTGTGCCACATAAATCCTAATAAATATCACATTACTCTACAATTCGAATTGTCCTTTCCCAGCAAGCAGAACCGAACATTATTCTAATAAACTACACTAACAATGATTTTGTTGCTCCCACCGTTTTCTTGGAAATGGAAGCATGGGAATTCAAATATTTAAAATCAATATTGTTGCGTCATGTAATGTATTGTGGTTGATGTTCTGTAAAGACATTTTAATGTTGAAAGATAATTTTGCTTCGAAGAGTAATTTTGTTATTTGACGGGAATGCGCCCTTTCGGGTCTCACATAAGTGGCTTTGTTCAATTTCTCAAAAAAAGGTAAGAGCAACAAAATCATTGTTAGTGTAGTTTATTATGTTCGGTTGTATTTGTTGGGAAATAACAATGCGAATTCATGAGCAGTTTAGTATTTATGAGAATTTGTGTGCCTCCAACCGTGTGTTTTTCGATACTCAGTGAAAATAATTATATTTTTTGCATGGATAACATGGGAATTCAAAAATTTAAAAACAGTATTCTTTTGTCGCGTTGTGCCATGTATGTTCTGTAAAGACATTTTAATGTTGAAAAATAATTTTACTTCGAAGAGTGATTTTGTTATTCGACGGGGATGCGCTCGTGCACACATATGTGGTTTTGTTCAATTTTCAAAAACAAAACGGTGAAAGCAACAAAATCATTGTTGGTGTACTTTATTAAAATTATGTTCGTTTATGGTTGTTGGTAAACGTCAGTGCATATCGTTGATTGGTTTATTTTTTATGAGGAATTATGTGGCACAATAAGTGTTGTTTTTTGGCAGTAGTGAAATGCATTAAGAGCATATTAATGCATAACGAGTAATTATTTGGGGAGAATATAAATGTTGAACAATGCAAAACAATTGTTATATAGTGTATTTATTTGTGGGAATTTTTGTATGAAGAAAATCGAGTTTAGGTGGATAGTTTTGTTTTCAACGAGTCGTATTTTTACTCGTTGCAATTGCGCCTGCCCGGGATTTCGAGAAGTCGTTCTTTTTTATTTTTGGAAAACTGCAACAAAATTGAAGTTTATATATTTGTAGGACGTATAAACATTGCAATAGTTTGTATATAAAGAAACTTGTTTTGGTGAATTGACTCTGCCAATTTGACATTAAGCCAGCAAAGCCACCAATTTTCGGAAAAACCGTTGGAGCAACAAAAATAATTTTTAAATATTTGGAAATCAATTAATTAGCTCACAATTCTGGTATAGTGAAAATATTGTTTTTGAAAATGGCTTTGTCAATTTAACGGACGTGCGGTAGGAGTCGGACGTAAAAACAAATGTTACGTAGATGTTACGAATCAGTAATATGTTTTTCTAATGAGTAGGCAAATGTATAGACAGGGGAGATAATTGCGTGTGCGCAGGACGTGGATACTATTAGAGGGAAGCAGATTCAACGAAAATGGAACTGAAATGGAGACAGATCAACAGTCAAGAATGCAGTGGCTCTACGAAAGGAAAGTAACAATCCAGGGAAAATTATTTTTTTATTCACCATTGTAGGAAAATCAAGTCTTGTATTACATTAAAAATTCTAAATTAGTAATTAAAAGGTAAAATTGGTCATGCATGCAAAGGGAATGGGTCTAGAAAGAATATTATAAAATGATAATAAGAGAGCCATATGAAAATTGTATGAGAAATTGTTGTTGTTATTAAATTGAATATTTGGAGATAAGCATGTTTCACAGCAGAATACAGATGTAAATGTATTAAAAGCGAAGTATGTATTATTATTTCTGAATAGCAGCAAAGAGAGTTCCCAATCCTGCTTAGGGAAGAAATAAATAATTATCAAAAGGTAAATATTTCGTCACCGCACGTCTGTATAGACGGTCTATCGGACTCGTATAAATTTTTATCATGACAGGGCTATCTTGGTACAACCTTGGGCAACTGTCGGGTACAATTTCAAATAGTAATTTAAGCAGAGCAAGTATCAAAAAGGTACCAGGAGCTGTCGCCAGTCAGAATTCAGACATTGAGTAGTATTTTCTACATTATGATTCGTTAAAAATTCAGGGATGTGATGGCCAAATCAGGGACTCAGGGCCAAATGAGCACTGAGATTGCCATGTTTAAGAATGATTCGTCTATTTTGTTTACATTTTCTTATCCCAACTATGACTTCTTGCAAACAAATATGACTTGTGTCGCGCCAATTAGCGTTTACGGTTCTGCGCTTCTCTAATGCCACATCCAGTCGCACTAAATAAACAAGCGACTTCTGCTTCGCAGCACTGCGTACACGGACATCGTGTTGGTTTGAGCTTCTCTTGAAATACCCAAACGGAAGATTGCTTCTCGGTTTCGGGTTCTTGGGTATAAATCCAAGTTTCGTCACCAGTAATGATGTAGACCAAATTTAAACGACGTCTGTTGAATTACTAGAATATTCATTTGCTCCGGTTGGTTCGACGCTGTTTTTGTGCTTCTGTCGAGTTGTGTGGAAACTGGCAGCTACCTAGCTTCTATACGTACAATTGATTATGCAAAGTCATGTGTATTGCTTTCATGCCAATGCCCGAGGATTATTGAATCTCTCGGCATGTTACATGCCGATCTCCATTAATCAGTTCTAGCACAGCATCAACTTTAGTTGCCACAACAGATATTGTAGGACGACCCGCACGAATTTCGTCATTGACAGTGATGCGTTGACGCCAACATTTTGCAAACAAATTTGAAACATTCGTTTCCCCGGCCGGAGTCGATACATTCTTGGCTCTCCGAAATGAGCCGCCGATTTTACCGAGACGCGGCTCATCCTGGAGAGCCAAGAATGTAAATTTAGAACACTCTTTGAATGGCGCTTGATTTGCAAAACACACGAATGAAGTCGGTCGATGCAACGTTTTGGTGTCAAACCTCATTTGAAATCATAAAAAATGATTACACGGAAGTGTACACGCGAGATTTCCATTTTCACTCTCCTACTCTCTAACAAACGCTGTGTACATAAAACGTAGATTACTTTGGTATGGATTATTAGTTAAATTATGGGTAACAAATGCCCTTGTACTATTATTGTGACAGTTTAAGAACGCTCACAGGACATGGCCTATTATATCCCAGAAACTTTTTCAGCAACCTCCGTAAAAACATTCTTAAATGTTCAGAAATAAAGAAATAAGGCTCAGTCGTATTTTCAAACAGATTTTCAAAATGAATTAAAACGCATTTCCCTCACTCTTAGATCTACTCTCTTAGACCACTTCTGCGCCACGATACTTCCTTCCTTCAGATGCGAACGTGCGGTAAAGATTAGATAAATAAATTACAACTTCAAGCATATGCAGTAGAAAAATATATTAGTTGGTACAGGAAAACAATCACATAATTCATCTAATTGTTCAATGCCTTTGAAATAAAATTGAATTTATCGAAGCAGTTTCACAGTGCTGTCTACGCCAATTAGATGTTTTTGTGTTTACAGAACATTGATTATTTCATAACGAACTAAACACTCTTCAAATATCTAGTTATTATCTCGCACGATCTAATTGTGTAGCGAGGAAATCAAAGAAGAGCTCTGCGTGTGGACGGATTACATACATAAGGAATGACAATTTCCGATGCTTCTTTTCTCCTGAATATTATTTTCTACTGTGGGTTACCGTGAACACAGTGAAATACGCTTCTTGTAAAGTTTTTAAACCTTGAAAAGCATAGGTGTATTTAACAATTAGTGTTTGAAAGCTCATAATTTTAATCGTAATTAATTGGCACTAATTACGAGTACGGGAGCCGTTGTCTTTATTATTTCTTAGATATATGTAACGCATTTCAACTGTAATATTCCATAGATTTTATGTGTTTAAATGAAGGATGAGGTACTTAATTCGTATAAGTTCAGAATATCGTGCCTGCAAGGACCATAAGAGATGTGTAACATTAGTATTATAAAAAGTAACTTATGTGTCAATGCATGTGATACTTTATCGAGCGAGATTGATAATGATTCCGTATTAAAAATGTAATTCGCGTTAGAGGTGCATAAAACCTTTTTTACACACTCACTCCTAACTTTAATTATCTACAATGCAATTTAAGTCTGCTTTTTACTTCATAATGAAGCAACTCATGTCATCAGAAATATCGCAAACTGAACAGAAGGGCGTAATGTTCGCCCTTACGCCCTTACATCATGTGACTTCCTATAGGTGCAACAGGTGTTGAAGTCCTGACGATACGATTAATAATGTCTAAATATTTCTTTAATATTGCGTTAAAATACATTTTTTGATTAGTTCAAAAGTTTTAATAATCATTTGATTTGATTTATTTTCGTCAACAAACAGTAAGAACTGTATGTGGACGGATGGGAAATAAGTATAATCACCGAACATTTCTTTGAGCTCCAGAATCCCCCCCCCCCACTCTTCTACTATTCATGAATGAATGCTGAATAAAATTACCAACAAAGCGAAATTCGAAACATTTGAAACCTATACATTCTTTCAAGTTATAGAAAACTTATTGGCATCGCTAAACAATATAGGTATTGTGGTGAGTTTTCGTTGGCATTTCCAATGAAATAATTATATGCGTCGTCATTGCCAACAATATTATTTATTAAAATAGTAGGTTTCGATGGCTTAGCCATCATTAGTTTTCTAGTACAAGAAGAAAAACAAAAACATTAAAACGTGATTTTTTTTATTTTTTATTATAATTTTGTTGTCAAATCAAAAAAAATTCACGTTTTAATATTTTTGTTTTTATTCTTGTACTAGAAAACAAATGATGGCTAAGCCATCGAAAGCTGCTATTTTAATAAATAATATTGTTGGCAATGACGACGCATATAATTATTTCCTCACTAAACAAACTACATATTTGAGTTTTTATTTCTGCTAACAAAATAGCAACAAACACCCGTGACGCTACTCCTGCCACAACTAGTAAATGGAGAGTTAAAACAACGTGTACGTGTTGAAGCTACACTTATTTTCAGAAGCAAAACAAGTAGCCATCTCCGCGTGTGCTCAATGGATCAGGAAAACTGGACCAAAACCTGAACTAGTCATTGGGCCATTGACCCAGAAGCCGAAGTATAATAGATACTTATTACAGGCATATTTATTCCAATAAAAGTATACAGTAGGTAACTCATTAATTAAATATTGTCAAAGTATGAGTATTTCTTATCAAAGGCGTTCAAAGAGTTTTAAGGATCAAGCGGTGTGTAAAACCGCTTGTGCTAAAGGCCCTCCGGCTTTTTCTTGCCGCTCGAGCATTAGAACCAGACAACGCCCGTGTTGCATACAAGATTTTATTTCTTACCTAATTTTAATGATTCAGATTTACTTATTTACTAGTTAACTAAATGTTAACTTGACTGGGTTTGTCTTTTCATATTTCCCTTCCGCAATTTCCTCCTTAAGAAAACGTGAAGCATCATTCAACTGTTTTCATATTCCCACGATCCTCTCGATCCAGGTAAGTTATGAGTATGTAGTGTATATCGAATTCTGTATCGAAGGCAATAACAAGCAATAACGTACCCGTAAAAATTAATATTTCTCCTTTTTGATGGTCAATCTCTAAATGTATAGAAACAGTTATGCAGCAGAAAATATTCTACAAGGCATTTAAAACTGGTTATCGATTTTAATTGATTAATGACATCTGCCAATGTGTTGTAAAGTATCGCACTTGTATTACAAGTGATTTTTTGTAGTGTTGTTTCTAATTCCTGATGAATGTGATTCCTACGACGTGTGTATTACAAATATCTGCATTGGATGAAAATATTTATCCCCCTTAAGTTATTCTTGATAAAAACTACCGATTCACGAATAAATCGGCAAGGCAATGATAATATTCCAAGTTAAATTAAAAGAGGCTCGCAGGAATAATTTCGATTAAATTTGCTTATTATTAATATCTATTTTTTCAGCAGTCTAAATCTGGTTTCTAGAGGATAGGTTTCCCAGGAATACTATGTAATACATCAGGTAGGAATGTATATTTGCAACATACACATTCAACAACCTGCATGAAGGGTATTGAATTTGAAAGAATTCTGAACGCGTAGAATAATGGAGATAATTTAGAGTTCAATTCATTTTATGGGCATTCCATTTGAGGTTTGACTGAATTGAGAGACCCAGAAATTTCGTTACCTCAATAATCGTCATGTAATTGCGTATTGTTCATTTCCAATGAAGCATGTGATTGCCTCTTTGAACTGCAAACTACAATGAAACGGTTTTCCTTCGTTTAACATTAATTATTACGTTAAAATGTATTACTAAATCACAAACGCAGAAAAGAGTCAATCATAAACAAGGAGAATCTAATAAAGGAATAAAATCTGTAAAACCTGATTATAAAGAAAAGATGGATACTGATTTTGATCAATGAATTCTATACTAAAGAATAGTTTTGTAAAATATTTGAACTGTTTAGATGTCGCTAATGAACTTTTTTATGCGACAGTAAATTAATAATTAACAAATTATAAACATCTGAATGTGATGAACAAATTTCAAACGTCTGAAACTGTATTACATATCGTTTCCTTTTTCAAAGAATATTTTTGTATCAGCAAACAGAACTGTTGTTCCGTTTCTGTTAAATAAGGAAATATCATTTTCGTATAAGGGAAAGAGGTAGACCTGAAATAGAATCCTGCGGAACCCCATGCTTGATTGACAAAGAATCGGAAAGACGAGTAATAAATGTTATGTGGTACCGGTGCGGCATTTCTACTTTTTGCGATCGACGTTTAAGGTATGGTGTTATCACGAATTGTTTACGAAAGTAATATTGAAAGCAGGATGTTTGAATCCGTGCCGTAAAAACCTTTCGAAAGATCTAAAAATAATGTAATAAATGCTTCATTTTGATCAGTTGAGGAAGCAACATGATTAAAAAAAGGAAAAAAGTTCGTTTCCATAGTTTTTGGTTTTCTAAACCCTTATTGAGCGTCTGATAAGGTTTCGGGCAGGTTTCCTCTTAATTCAATAAATCATTTAATAAAATATTTTGTTTCATTTATTGGTATCAACAGGGGTTCCCAACCACGTGGAAAAAACAACTACAGAAACATTTTGAGAATAGCCATACGAATATTTTATATCATGGTTTGGTAGATAATCGATTACTTTATGTGATAAATACAATTTTTGTAACGCGTTGAGATGTATTTTCGTTGATGTCTCCTCTGTAAAAAGTCTCTTTTCATGTTTATCTCAAAGTGTCAAAAAATCTTTGAAATCTTTTTTAAATTTTTATTTTGGGGTACTGAAAAGTTTTACTGATGGATTTTACCGACGCAACAGCAATCTGTACAGCCAGAAACATTTATGTTACTCACCGTACAGGGAAAGCACGGGAGATAGATAAAGAAATGTACTCACGGTCACCAAATTTACTGACATGGTGGTACTGGGCGAAACACCAAGATCATTGTTGTTCCGTGACGTCGTTGCGTAAAGAAAGTCGAACTTAAGTCAGGCCTATGTCACACGAGTGATGCATTGACGTACGTTCAGTAACGTGCGTCGCAGATTAACACTGTCTTATGCGAAACGGCTAAAGTGCTCGTGTGCCTGTCATAGCAAACATGATATTCTACAGATGGGAGAGAAAATCTATTATTACTAGATGTGGAAATAAATTATAAGGAACATTTTGAATAATGAGAGTCAATAAGGAATAACTATATTTTTGTTACCACTTTAATTGTATATTTTTTAGTATTGCCCAGTTTGAGGTTTTCCCCTAAATTTAGGATTTTTTTAAAATTAAAATTGTAGGGGGGGGGAATATCATTAGGAGTTTTGTTGGGAATTTTCGTTGAATATTGAAACGTTAAATGTTTAAAAACATAAACTGTGTGTCATAAAATCACAAAAGAACAAATAGGTCCCAATTATTATTGCATATATATATATATATATATATATATATATATATATATATATATATTCATTCAAATATAACTAAGCGCAGTAAAAATTCTTACAGGCTTTAAGACCATTTGAAATTGTGCTGTTATTTGTCACAATCAAAGATTGGTAAGGGCTACAAGGCGACGATTTCGGCTGAAGAAAAGTTTTTATAAAGAGGTATTGTCATCTCTTTTTCACTCACTAGAAAGAGTAAGTCAAAGATAGCTCTTACATTTAGCCAGGTCAGGGGCATCGTGCATATCCTTTCTTCCATAATACGCCCGAGATCGAGAAATTTTTCGAACTAGCCTGTAATTGTGAAGCTTTTCATATCGTAAATGGACAGTGAAATCCAATTCCAGAGGTGAATGGCAAAAAATAACTTTTTTAGTAATGTAACACACGGTTCTTCTACGTTTCTTTACATCGGCCTCCAAGAAGTGGAGCCGTGCACAAGCAAAACACGGAAGTGGAACCCATTAAGGTCAGAAAATTGAACGGAATTTGTCGCCGAAGATTATCGGCGCCATTACCCCGTCCCTCAAAGGTTTCTTTAATTTGGGCGGTGGATATGCGCGTGAGATGTTGCTCGAGCGCGGGGCTGGAAACGAACGCTTCGCGATCGACCGGCGGTTTCGCCTTCGCCTGCACCTGCGTTGAAAACGTCGCGCGCAGAAGCGCCTCCCAGGATCTCCAGTGGTTAATGCCAATAACAAAACACACAAAATCCACACGCAAACCTTGTGCAGTATTCATTAACACTCGCTCGTCAACGACTGACTCCAGCGTAGCTCTTTTCCCTGTTAGGAATGCGACGTCGACGCCGATGTTATCAAAACATCAGTGTTTCTATAAAAATATCGATGTTTTTACGTTTCCGATAGTTAGTTTCCGGATGAAAAATTCACATGATCACAGTTTTAAAAAAAGTTGAAATACGAAATAATACCTCGTGGCATCGCTATTTAAGTGCTCGAACCGCGCAAACACGGTTTGCACTACTTTCATTGAGCAGACTGTTCCTCGCCGAGATGATCCTCATAGTCTGATTACCTTCGCTTTTCGTCGTATTTCGCATACGGGGATGCGTTTTTAATTGTTTTAAGTTAAAGTTTAGTTATTAATTAATATACTAGGTCTCTGTCAAATTAATTTTTGTTGCGAAAAAAATTTAAAGTTAGATGTTATTACACTAGCTTGAAAACATCGATGTTTAAAAACGTCGATGTATTTTATGCTTCGGTGTATTATTAATATCGATGTTTTAATTTTGGAGATCGATTTGCCAACATTGATATTTTGTTGTCGATGTCGCATTATGATTTCCTATAACGATGCTTAGGTGAGGGTTGATAGGCTGATTGATTAGTTTCCGAGCGCGTGAACTGAGAAGGTTTATTAGTCCCGTATGTGCAGTTCATGATCCTTATCGCGGGAGGTGGCGAGGGTCTTTCGCTGCTGGATGGCGACATCCGGCGCCGACTTTCCCGTCGGCTTGCGGAGTTTTCCCCAACAAAGTATCTTCCACCAATACGGCACCGCCCCAGCCGGGGTAACCTCTAAGCTTCCGGCATTTCTGATAGTGTACTGCGTGCAAGTGTAAGTGTGTGTAAGTAAGGGGTGAGGGTAGGCAAGGAAGAGGAAGGAAATATCGCGCGTGGCCCGTGGTCCGTTTGTTAGGGTACTGCTCCTGGATTCGCCTGGTGTTGATTGGAGAAAGCACGGAAAACTAACGATCAGAGCAGCCGGAATTATTCTCAAGACAGCGACTAAATTTGACCTAGCTATGGAGCTAATTTAAAACATCCTCCCCTTGTCAGCAGTAGAAACATAGGACACCCCTGCGAAAAGCACAGCAGTGACATCAGTTGATGCCACCTAAGCAGGTGGTGAAGTGCATGGTGCTTAGGTGAGGAGTTACACACGAAGAAATTGATCTTCGTAGCCCCAAAAACTCTGCGAAGTGGCAGATGTCCTCGGCCACAGCGCTTTCAGAAAGAAACAAGAAACCAATTGTTTAATTCGCATTTTTAATGTAGCAAAATAATTGACCAACTTTTGCTA
The DNA here is from genome assembly GCA_038098605.1 of Gryllus longicercus. Lineage (NCBI taxonomy): Eukaryota > Metazoa > Arthropoda > Insecta > Orthoptera > Gryllidae > Gryllus > Gryllus longicercus. Next base: position 1,691,747 of record JAZDUA010000111.1, read on the forward strand.
TCACTAAGACAGTATTAATCTCAAATTTATTCGTCGTCTTAATAATTAAGTATAATTACGAGTATACATTGGTTATACTCGTCATTTTTTTAGAATGAGCAATATATAAAAATATTTACACACTTTTAATTATATCATTATAAATTCATAAGGTGAGAAAACGACATTTTTTGTTATTAAGATTTTACTCATGACTGTGGAGCTTCATCTTGCGTTCTTCTTTCAAGAAATAACAGTTATGCGCAAACACGCCCTGTCTTGAAACTTTGAATAGATTAATGAAGGGAATAGAATGTTGGAGCACAAGAAGATACATCATCAAAAATTAAAATTTATATGCAGAGAAAGGCTCGCAACTTCAAACGTTGGCAGTTATTATTATGTTGGAATGGTTAAAAAATGGCTTGGCAACACACTTTCCTTCACCAACTTGCCCAGCAGTATCTGTTAATGTTGCTAAAACGGTCAAGAACACCAAGAAGACCGGCTATGCCCACTCAGATGTGAATGTAAAAACGCGTTTATCTTATTTTTTTTTTGCGAAATTAATAGGCTTTTTGCCCTACCGAAATTTATACGTTCTCTCTCTAATCGCAAATTGACATTAAAACGATTGTAACTTTAATGTCTCTTCATGAAATACCAACGCGTTTGCTGCGCCCGGTTACCAGCTTTCTCATGACGCTCGCTCCACTTCCCTCTGGACCCAGGAGCCCCCGCGTGCGCTAATGTCTGAAGGGAGCAGCCGCGCTCCTTCCGCTGACGGCCCTAATCCCTTGCTCAGACGGTTGTGTCTGTTGACCGTCCGCGTGGAGCTGCGCCCCCCCCCCCCCCTCCGCGCTCCGCTGCAGGCACACGGCTCATCACCTCTTTCTCATTGCGACGCCCGAGTAGCTTCTCGGAGTAAACCACCAGGACTCGCAAGATAGCCACGGATCACCGATTGGTGTTCCGAGCGCATTCAAGGCAAATGGTAATTGGTAAATTCGGCGCCGACCAACACGACAGATTGTGGGGGCTTCCCGAACCAAGTGTCTCCAACCAGCGCGGCACCGCCCCTGCTAGGACAAGATATAAGCTCCCGGCATGTGTGGTAGTTTAGAGTATATCACTAAGTGTAAGTGTGTGTAAGTAAAGAATGAGGATGGGACAAGGAAGAGGGAGAAAAGCCCTCCGTGGCCCGTCAGTCGGTATGGTTCCGACATTCGCAGGGGATTTAATGGAGAAACCATGGAAAACTACCGATCAGAGCAGCCAGCCGCCAGAATTTTCCTCCAGATACAGGCTGAATTCGACCTAAGTTAGTAGCTAGAGACAAAAATCCTGCCACCGTCGGGACTCGAAACCTAGGGCCTCCCGGACAGGTACTGCAGTGTCATCAATTGTTGTCCTGAGTCTCCTAAGTTGTTTATATATAAACACGAGAGGCAGCCCTGACGCTAGGACGCAGCTCGAATGATCCAGTTGGAAGGAAAACAATAGCATTTAAGAGCATAAATGTTTGTTCATCATCACTGCTCATGAAACGCTCCATAGAATCGTCGTCAAGTTCATTGTATTTGAAACAAGTATTATAATATGATATATGTATTAATAAGTGATATTCCTAGCCAATGTAAAGCACTAATTTGATTTATTCGTCTTTTTTCCAAATAAAAAGCAGCATGTAAAGTAAAGGGGCAAAGTACAAATCTGGTCGTTTTATTGAGATCGAGAATCCTTTTTGAAAACGTAGACATTTTGGATCCAGAGATGTAGAAACGTTCTACAGATTTGACTCATATTTTCTCTCATTGGTACGTATATTATAAGGATAATCATACGTAGTACAGAGAAAATTATGCAACACTGAGAAAAGTCGATTTCGAGAGTTAAACGGAAATACACATTTCGGAGTCCTCTGATACAGAAGTTTCTTTTTTTTCAAAACGTCCGTCCATCTGTGAACAATACCAACACCTAAACAATTATTATAATTTTTCCAAAACTAATATTACCAGGTCGAGCTGACCTGACTCGGACACTTACATTTTGAAAAAAAATTCGGGCCACCTTACATGAAGCTCCTAGAACATTTCCAAAGTTTCTCAAAAGTAGCTCCAAATCTTTTCAACGGCATAGCGATCATCAGTAATACTCTGAGAATATGATCAAGAAATTATGAAAATACAAATGATCATATGGAATTAAGTGAATAGTATATATTAAATATTGACTGTATATAAGAAAATTGAGAAGTAGAAATTTAAAAAAAAGAACAATTTATTACAAAATATGTCCTATGTCAAGTTAGTAAGCAACCGGCACTTTATTGTTTACAACTTTTTATAACATTTATTATTCATACAACAATTATATTTTGTAACTGTCCTTTTATTAGTTATAGAAATATATTTGTTGCCTTTGTTGTTTTCGGCCTTGTAGAGTTCGCGTGCATTTTCCTGCCGCACCTCCCTCTCATGGAAAGCGTTCTGGGGCACGTGATCGTGTTTTTGAGTGTGACTGGTGACATTTGTTGGGGGGGGGGCAGTGTAGCGCAACAAGGGAAGTGGTGGGCTCCGGTGCTCAATCAACGGCCGGTTGAATCGGAAGCACGATTGCTGCGCTCGACGATTTAATCAACGCTTCCAATCGTTTCCGATCGTTTTCCCGACGGGGGAGGTGACGCGATGGCGAGAGTAGCTCTCCATAGGTACTTTTCTGGAAGCTCTTTACAACTTTCGAGAAAACATATTGTTTACTTTCTCGTATACGGACGTATGTATTTACGAAGTAATATATATGGAAAAAGCTATGTCATGTTGCGACAAAAAAAACAACGATTTTTTCACAGAAAAACTCATATTCGGGGAGTTGATACAGAAAAAGTGGATATATCTTGTTCCAATATGTAGTAAATTACTTCTTCTAAGATGTTTTGCAGTAATAATCCATCAATTGTGGGACCTTGATACCGAAAATGTGGTTTACTGCAAACGTTCGTGCGTCTGTCCGCTAGTCTCTGAACCACACTAGCGCCTAACCTATTTGTAGGATTTTTTAAAAATTAATATTCCCCGGTCAATCTGCCTATCTTGAAACTCTGCGACTTTTGAAATAATTTTAAAAAATTGAGGCTACTCTACATGAAACTCCCTGGGCATTTTCGGAATTGTCCAAAAGTGGTTCCAAATTTTCTTTTAATTTTTGGTAAGAGTAGAGTGAAATACACTTATAATGATAGCAGAACGAATTTTCTCTGTTGACTGTGAATATTCGAAATTTACGACACGAATGTTTTTCTGGTTTTTTACATCTAAAATTTTGAAGATAGTAATTATTTCTTAAAATGAAATTTGTTATGATAATTAGTTTTTTAATTAATGTCATTTGCATTTTTTAATTAGTGGTTTTTGCATACTTTTGAATAAAGTATGGGTCATATTAAAAATATTAAAGGCAATATTTTGTCAAAGATTACTTAAATTTTTTCTTTAATTTTTCTGCACGGATATAGTAAAATTTACTTTAACTTTTTTCTTTAATTTAAGAATTTAGTGAGAATGTAATGTAAGAATTAAGTGAAATACCCTTAAAAGTTTGCATTATGTCGGATTTCCACTGACCCTTTATATTTTCGAAAAATTTAAAACTTTGACGTGTTTGAACCTCCTTGTACAGTTACATTATTGAAAACATATTTTTTTCTTCAAATGACAATTGTTGTCATTATTAGGTTTTTAATTAACTTCAAGTTTATTATTTCAAATACAAGTCATTTTCTCGCATATTTTGAGTGAAATATAAGTAACAATAAAACAAGATGCCGCCGTCGTTAGCCGACTTGCGCAACTGCCGTCCGTGAAGTCACGTAAGTCAAGCAACTCGAGACCAAGAGAATTGTGACGGGGCGATGTGTCGGCAACCCGCGTGACGCTTAACGTTTATCTGTTGAATGGGTTGCCTACATCCCCCTGTTAGTTCGGGCTCTTCGTTAATTAGTCTACGCGATCGTTAAGATCCCTGACCTTCTATAATCTTGAACTGATCCGGCTGCAGGCGTGTTCGAGGCTCTCCGTGTTTATGCTAGTCGTTATCTCCATAATGGAAGCCTTTAGGGCGAAGTTGGTGATGAAAGGATTTGCATTTACCATTGCCCTCTCTACTCTTCACAGGTAGTCGCCACGCCCACCATAGCCACGGGTTTCATAGTTTGCCCATCATCCTCTCATGGACAATTCGGAAACGAATTTCGCTGTTCTCTTGCGATATCGACGGACATCTTTTCCTGTTTGTCAGAATCCTCGAGGGTTTTGGCAAGAGCGTTTGCGACTAATGTAGCCAACTATTGAGATAATTCTTATGTACGGATACAGACGATGGTATGCAACAAAACTCACTTCTATAAAGCCTTGTTGCTGACTGGCCAGTGATTTCTAAATGAATGAGAGTATCGCAATGCCGGATTCCACTTACATATAAGTGTATGTATGTACCTGCCGCGACAGGCCGTGAACGGGCTCAGGCCTACCGGCGACGTTCCTGCCTCGCGACCATGGGTTAAGGGAGTGCGTGTGGTTAGCACATAGTCATCCCCACGCAGTATTCCGGTCTTGTCAACCTGAGAAGTGAATTTTCTTATCGTCACGCAGCAACATATACTGGGTCATTGCAAGGAAAATGCACGCTATATTCTTGGCTCGACTGAGAATCGAACCCGCGTATTGTAGTGGAAAGCGAGCACGCTGACCAAGAGCTAGCCATGAACCCCTTACATATAAGTGCACAAATTGTAAAATCAGGATATTCTTCGCCAGCCATGCATATTTCAAGAAACAACTGTAGAATTTACCTATAAGAACTGGAAGTCAATTTGACCCGAAAGCTTTTTCTCGTTTTATTTTCCGAGAACACGGCGAGCTGCTGATAATTCGGTTTCTATGCAATCTCTTCTGATAACATTACTATTCACAGCGTTCAATGAAAAATGCCGTTGACGTACCTATTTCTCTGAATTGCCCTGACCCGATGGCAGTATTAGTGTTCCTGTTTAGCTCCATATGGTGGATGTACAAGCGTGGCGCCATAGCGGTAACTCCGTCTTCAGGACTCATTTCCGGTCAGTGGTGAATTCTGCATCTGGTGGGGTTGCACAATTGCATTTTTAGAGCATTACGTAAGAACAAACCGGGCAATTCTCTGCTATTTTCTTGTCAAGAAGCAAAGCGAGAGAAACTCAAGCCTCTCTGGTTTTACAAAGGAGGTGACAATGACATCCTATGTACCAATCATATCACGAACTGAAGTTATTTCTACTATTCATAAGGCCAAGGAGAAGGCACAGTCCCTCTGCAAAAGCTAAAAATTGTAACGTTTCACGAAATTGTACGAAAGTTTATGAGGATACATGCGATCAGATGTCTAGTAGTTACAGTGTAGGCAGAAGAACAAAGCGACCATTACTGTATTATTTTATTACGTAAACGTGGTGATTTGTTATTGTTACTTGTTATTTCTACATTTTATTAACTATTAAATACATAGCCTTCCCAAAAATCATATAAATCACACTATTTTCTTGAATCAGCATGGTCGAGTCCATATGATACGACGGCAATGTGTTATATATCTCACGCTTGTAGTTATGGTTAAAGTATTTCTGTTTATGGTTCCTCTTTTTTTTATATGCCCCAGGACATCATGAAACCATTTCACTCTCTGAAAGGCCATTCACGGAGGCTGTCCGCAATCTGTTCGACATTTTCAGCCTTCAATGCGTCGTTTTGCCAGATCGAGTCGGTGCCGGTGCCGGGCGCGGGCGCGGGCGGACAGCGCGAAAACTCGCCCACGACATTGGAGCGCTGCCTAATCGTCGCAGAGTGGCTGGTGTCCGCGAGTCGAATCGCAGGCTATCGATCTCTGACGCCGGTCCTCGTGGGCTAACGCCCGCGGCGGGACAGGGCGCGTTGATGGCGGGTGTGTGGGTGGGTGGGCGGTGAATGGGCGGCTTTGACGCGCCCCCGCCAGGTGCCATTCGCGCCACGTGCGGCGACCTTTCACAGGGGAGCGGCTACTCAGCGCAGCCGCCGCGGTCTGACTCCGCGGCTCAATGGCGAATGAGCTCCCGCGCGCGAGCGCAGCGGGCGACGGATGATGGAGGTGAAAGGGGAGCGCGCGATCGGCTACAGGTGCCAATCGACGGCACAGGAAAGACGGTACGTGGCGCACTATGATCGAGTTATAATGGGCGTTTCCGCCAGGCGAAACGCATTATATTATCGATGTTCTCTCCGGGAGATGTGACTCGGTGCGTCAACTGATGTCGCTGCAGTGCCTCTGACCGGGAGGTTCCAGGTTCGAATCCCCAAGGTGACATGATTTTCGACATCATCTACATACCTAGGTCGAGGAGGAGAGAATTGAAGCATTCGGCTGCTCTGAACGGTAGTTTTCAGTGCTTTCTTCGATCAATAACAGGCGAATGCCGGAGCATTACCCTAACAAACGGGTCACGTACCATGCGCGCTCTTTCTTTTCTCTTCCCTGTCCTATCCTTATTCTTTACTTACATATATTTACACTAATATGTATTACACTACCACATATGCAGGGACACCAGTCGGAAGCTCAGAGCGTGTCTCGGGTGGAACGGTGCGCCGCTGATACCTGGTTCGAGAAAACTCCTCTAGTCTACGGTAGGTCGACGCCGGATCTCGCTATTCAGTAGGTAAAGATGACAGCTCCCTTCCGAGGTAAAAACATGCACTTCACTTACGGAACTAACGTCCTTAGCAGTTGACGCACTCGGAATCACTAATCAGTCAATAAATCAATCGATGCTCTCGCTGACTTTCTTCCGTTACTAGAACTATTGGTACCTTCATTCTTGGCTGCTCGCACCAGTGCCTGCGGAGCGTGCTCTGTGCGTAGGCTTCTGGTGGTTTTGGTGTGTTTCGCATCTGATAAGCACCGCTCTCCTTTTCCAAAGGAGAAAATAGTTTAATAATTATTATAATTAATGTTAATAGTAAAAAAGATTTTAAAAAATTGTTTAAAAATAATAAATTAAAAAATATCCGTGCTCGTGAAGTTTCAAATGCAAGAGCCTTGTGCAGGCGCAGATGAGGCACAGAGTAGATGACGCGGCCGCTCCGCCGCCCCCCCCCCCCGGCAGTGAGCCCCCCCCCCCCCCACATACACATACACACCACAAAAATTCAATAAATACGGAGGGCACTCGAAAAAAGAACCGAGGCAAAAAGCGGAAAGAAAGGAAGGGAAAAGTAGCGGAAATGACTGTCGAGTGTCGCATATTCTCTCTCGTCCTCGTATGGGAGAAAGGTTACACGAGACTGCGACCCACACATATCTCATGCATCGAGAACGTTCTCGTGAAAAAGGGAACTCGTACACGTAAGTTTCCGCGGCTCGAATTCATGACTTCTTGGCTGTCCGCGCGGCGCCGCGTCGTAGGCTGAGAGGCCGTTTCGCCTGTCATGTCACAGGCTTCCTCAGGGCAGTGACGCAAGGCAACTCGATATTCTCGAAAGCAGTAACCCTCGCTGCAAGCAGATATTACAATAGAAACTTTTACCATAGCGTGAAGCACCCTAGCGTATACCACTTTTCACCGTCTGCGCATGCGTAGCTGGAGCTGCGCATGCGAAGACCTTCATGTGGTTCACGCTAAGGTACTTCATGCGGTGCGCGAAGTCTGAATTGTTAGAAATGTTCCTACGTGCGCTTCCGTTCGGTGATGTGTATCTTCCCAGATATCGGCAACTGTATCGTGTTACGTGTGCCAGTCTTCGCAGAACTGATTACGAGTCGGATTGCATGAGTAACATTTGACCTTACCTCAAGGCGCGAAGTTGGATGACAGGCGCTGTTGAGTTAGGGTTCCTGCACACGAGCGTTGAGTTGACGCGCAGTAAGTAATGTCCGTCGCAGAACAACACTGTATCTTATGTGAAACGGCACACGAGCGCTTTGGGCGATCCGCATGAGATACAGTGTAAATCTACGACGTGCGTTACTTATCGCGCGTTAACATAACGCTCGTGTGACTCATGCCTTACAAATTCATCACATTTCTCGGTACAGATGTCCTGACTATCTTTCCTTACCCGCTCACAGAACGAAATTCCGTCGCCGAAGCGTTGGATTGACAGCCCTTCCTCAACGCTCTGTTTCCCTTCCTGGGCCATCCACTTTGACGCATCACCGGCTAGATTGAATTGTGGCGAGACTGAACGTCATGCCGCAACCATTGAAAATTTACACCGCCGTTTAATAAGAAAATTCGAAGAACTAGATATTAATATTTTTACATGATTCACGGATTTTTAAATGGAAATGTATGAATCAAATATTTCTGGTAATGAAGATAATGTTGATTTCGACTGGGTGTCACTATATTAAAAAACATTCATAATTAGAGCTATCTAGAAAAAACAAAAATTCCCTTTGTAGTAAAGCAGGTCACGAATATTAGCAAATTGATGTGGGAAGAGTCTTTTGAGATTGAATTTATAATACAAAATGTTAACCAAGATTTAAACGAATTGATTATATAAATATTAGGTAGAAACTCTCTTCTTCTACCTCTGACGTAACAAATTTCGTACTCGTTCTGCCATCCGAAATGGACACATTCTTAACTCGTATTTTCAAAACTAATATTTCTATTAATTCATATTATTCAGAAACATCAGTATTTAATATTCAAAATGCCACGTTTGTCATAAAAAATTGAAACTCTTTCGTTTCTTCAGTGCAAATATGTGAATGTTAAAAAACTAAACGTTTCTCTTTATTGTTCTTCATGGAAACGTATATATAAACGTACTCATTTTACGCAATAAATGTGTGTTTCGCTCTTTTACAGTCAGAGACAAAATTGTTTTCGCGGCCGTAAATGATTCAACATTGTTTTTTATATCCAAACCCTTTTTTTATTAATATGTGGCCAATTATGGGTCACAAAGTAGCTTCTTCAGTTTTTATCTTGCTTCTTGTGATTTTATACTTTCAAAGGGAAAATAGATTAGCCACGCACAAACTACAATCAGGAACTCCACTAATGTAGTTCTAGTGTGGCTGACCTTTTACGAGAGTCCCATATATATATATATATATATATATATATATATATATATATATATATATATATATATATATATATATATAATTACGTACTACATATACGTATCCCAACACGAATTAAGTCACACGTAAAAAATTTCTTGACAAATATTCTTTGGTATCGTTTTATTAGCAGAGAATCATATTTTTACTTTTTCCTGGCTCCAAGTAAAAATCAGGATTGAATAATGAAGTGAATTGGATTGGAATAAGGGTCCCTACATGAATACCACTTCGAGCCCCTGCAAGGTTTAATCCGGCACTGGCCTTCAGCTCTCGAATTTTAGCATACGAGTTTGTACATTTACAACGATCATTTATCCCTTCATTGAAAGTGGAGTAAGCAATGCGTTTAATGAGTTTAATAGAAACATTTGAGCGACAAGCGGTGTCGAGACCGATGACGCCTCCAGCATTCATTATCCATTGTTGCAAAGTTCTGCTTTCGCCGCCGCGGAGACCACACGCCTGTAACGAAGGAAGGATAGGTATCGTTCGTTCTCTAATATGACAGTGTCGAGACTCGAGCGCGGACATAGACGTCTCGGCGCCGAAAACGATAGGGACTGAGTGACTTCAACCAGGTCGACTGTTCTGCAGATATTGTACAAACATTCGATTTTCACGAGTGTCAATGAAAAAATAAGGAAATGTTCACAGGTTAAGGGAACATTCATTACGTAATTTTTAAAAATTGTCACTATTTTGCACAAAATTACGGAAAGAAATTTATATTTTAAGAAGACAATAGTTTATAATAAAAATTCAACATAAATAGTTGAGTGACGTTTATGCCGAAATAAATATAACTATTATATTTATGTCAATTAACCAAGTTTGTTTAATTGAGAAATAAAAATACATTTGTCACATTTCACAATACATTTTAAATGCATACGGTATAAATATGAAGTATTTGAATAAAGTCATAGATTTCATTGAAATTCGGATATATTAATTGCCTCGAGTATTGACATAGTTTCTCAATGACTAATATCTGATAATTTTTTTAGTACTTCAACGTAATAAACTGAAATATTTGTACCGAATTATTTCACAATTAGAATTACTATTTTACAGGTATTGGTGTTTAAAATTAGTCTTATTCTAAAAAATAAATAACTGTATAAATAAGTATTTATGTAAAAAATGAAACAAAATATATCCACGATTTAAAACAATGTTATCTTGTTTTATTCAAAACACTCGTTTCTATCGTAAGTGCGCAGAGGTGCAGTCATGATTTTTATCAGGGGCTGGGGCAGAGGCGGATCCAGGGGGGAGACAATGGGAGTAATGACCCCCCAAATGGCCTAGACTTTTCGTTTGTTACCTACCTTTATTTTGCAAAATTGATTCAAATATTTATTTTGAAAGTATGTAATTGCTAAAAAATAATATTGTATAGTGTCATCTACAAGCTACAAAAATAATATACAATATTATATATATTATTTATTATTTAACAAAAATTTATGATGTCCTCCCCCCAAAAAAACTATTGATGCTAAAATAGCACGTACTTTCTCGCCATTATTAATGGTTATGTAATACTATTTAGTAAAAAAATACGACCACATCATCTCGTTACTTAGTAGAGAATGTTGTTTTAAACGATAATGAAAGAGAAGCCAGTAATCCAGAAAAAAGTGGCAAATCTCATAAACTAACACTTTTCTAAAATTGCGGCTGAACTCACGAAGGGACTGAAACCGAAAAATTCAACATCAATTACCTTCCCAAAACCTTTCCCACACGATGTCAATGTCTTCTAACGAAATCCTGAGAGTAGTCAGCAAACTAAAAAATAAATATTCATCTGGTAAAGATAAATTTCCATATTGAATATTGAAAACTCGTGTTCCTGCGTTTATACACCCTTTAACTCACATTTTCAATGCTTCTGGACGTAAATGTAGCTTCACTATGGGCACGTTTTGTTGAACTCTCCTTTTACTTGTAATGCTAGCAGTAAGGGCGAGTTACTATTTTGTTAGCAAAGCAGAAAAAATATCTCTGCAATTCGTTTACCGTTGCAAACAAGTTTTCTATAACTCGGGAACGCGAATGTCTAGATTTTTCAAATATTGCTAATCTCACCCTTTTTTAATTTTATTTTTATTTATTTATCTTTAACTTTTACTCATCTTTCAACTATTTATACTTAAAATGATGGGAAGGGATTCTGTAACTCAAGAAAACGTGCGCAGGTGATCTCCCCCCCCCATACATCACATAGTTTTTTACTGTTTTTTTTTTTACTAAATAAATCTAAATCTTCCACAATTTTTTCCGATTTTTTTTGTAAAACTCATTTAAAAGTGTAGAACATTTGGTGCAAAAAATAAGCATAATGCGAGAAAGTAAAATAGTTCCGAGTTAATAAATAATATTGATAGCGTGGGCAAACAAATAGGTTGAAAAATATATAATAGTAATTATTAAATAGTATGGTTTTGTAATATTCTACAAATATTTAAAATAATTCGTTTTTATTACCACTTATTACTTTACTACCGTTTTTATTACCATTACTACTTTACACAAATGTAAATAACCTTCATTATCGTCTTTTGTTATCTGTGAAACGTTACAACAATAGATAACAACCACCAACAATGACCGCTCAATGTTAACTTACGTAGCATCTAACTGCGTAAATTGGGAGCATACGACTGAAGACAATCTTTATTTCATATTTATTTCAAATATGTTTTAAATAATTTCGAAAAGAATTATTTGTATAAGTTTAACAAAAGGTCTAATGTAAAAAACGAAATAATGATGAAATAATATTCATATTCTAACTTACGTAGCATCCAATTGCCTCAAAATACCTAAAATTACGATGAGGAAGCGCAGGAATTTCAGAGCGGGTGACTTTGATACCCAATTACCCCAAAAATACTTGTATTTTCGATTTAACATGACCTTATTTAAAAATGTTTTTGATAAACACATTTCATTAAGAAAGGAAATTGTGTATTCTTTATTGTAGTTGTAGGAAGACACCAAAAATGTTTGATTTTTTCAATTTTCGAAAAATCAGAGATTCCAAAACAATGAACCCGGCACCGTTTTCTTAAACGTCCTTCAGACTATCCACCAACAAAATTTCATCAAAAACAATGGAGCCGTTTTTTGAGGAAAATATTGTTTAAACAAAAATTGAAAATGCCTTCATTGTACGCAAAATAACGCGAAAAATACGCAAGTTTTAAAAATTGTACGGGAACGTTCCGATGTTCGGCGCGTTGCTCGTCCGTGAGCGTAGAGCGGAATGAGCAACGCCTCTCTATCACTGAGTTCTATTACCTAATGGCTCTCTACAAGCCTTGCAAGACTTATTAGTAATAATTGAACATTTAGAAGACCCTCAAAAAAAGGAACCGAGTGAAGTGGCTCAGGGCGTACCGCGCTGACTTGGCATTCGGGAGGCTCGGATTCTATCTCCGCGGATCCATCCTGACCGCGGATTTCGTAGTTTCCCTCGGTCATTCAGGCGAATACTGGCATGGTTCTACTGAAAGGCCTCGACAGCGAAACCGGCGAAGCTAGTCGAATTCTTTTACTACGTGAAGACACGAAGATTAGGTGAATTCGAGACATCGCGGGTTCCTGGTTGGGTGACCAACTAGAAACCTCGGAATATATCGGCGCCAAGGCCAATTGCCCTTTACGGGACATGTAATGGATAAATACGAACATAGTGAAAGAAATGGTTGCGAAGCACTCCAAGTTGTACAGAATTTATGAAAGAGAAGCATTTATACTATGAATTTACAATTCGCGCAAATGTAGAAAGGAAACTATACAGACGCCAAACATTTGAGATGGTTTCGTTAGACACTCACGAACTTCCGAAAATTACAAAAAGAATGAAAGAGTTTATATTTTGGCTGAAAATGCAAATATTCGATTGAGTTACTTCGCCTATTCTCTAATTTCCGAATCTGATTGAAATATTCTACTCAATGCGCGACTTCTTACGACAGCTGAAGTCAAGCGACAGCATAGCTCCAAGGAATAAGCTGTCCGACATGAAATATTTGCTAATCGCATTTTGCGTTAAGAAACAACTTTTTTGACTCTTTAGGTTTTAAAAGCTTGCAATATGTTTATCTTCGTCGAATGCCAAAAAACGTATACCACATACTACATAAGACTAAAACTCAAGAGACATAATAGAATAGAAGTTTGAATGTTAAATATTCACAAGCGTTTATAGTCTGAAATTTAAAAGAAATCGATATATAACATTCATACAGTGTTAGTATATCAATTTTAGATTAGTAGTTGTAGTTTCGTTGAACTGGACAATTCTGCAATTTATTTTTAGTATCAAAAAAACAAGTGAATGGGTGTCAAAATCTGAAGGACTGTAAATAAACTTATTGTTTGAAGCGAACTTTAATTTCCCTTTTCGTTATCTAGTAATCCTACCCAACGTTCATATAAATTAAAAATTTAAGAAGGTTGTGTCTGAGGCATTATGTACTGAAGGACACAAGTGTTATTCTCGTTTACGAGGCTTTTGGGCATCGAGAAAAAGCACTAGTATAAACGCCTTTTCTTCTTTCCTTGGTGCAATTGCTGTTCCAATGAATTCATGTTACTTTTATTTTTAGTATTTTTTGTATTTTAATTGTGTAGTAGAATAATTAAATAGAAAATTAAATTAATTTATTCCAATGTTGAACAAAATTGTATAAAATTTTCAATTACTTCTGGATTGATGCATTGCGAAATTGTGGGATTTAAAACAAATTGCAAGCGTAACAGCTCGTAAAAGTAACAAACTTCGTTTTAATAAAATTTCTTGAATCATTTTAGTGCATTTACAATATCTCTAACGTTGATCAATTGTATTCTGAAAATGACGTACAAATATTGGTGTAAAAATAATTCGAGCGCATTTCCTTCATGGAGATTAATGTCAGACCTGCGATTATACGAATTAGGAACTCACGGTATCTTTTCTCAATTATAGTCAATGTTACTCAGAAACCCTTGCAAACATTGCTTTAATCTCAAGGCATCGGACAAATGTTTATTTTTATGGTATCTTCCTACCACTGATTCGCCTTCACCAACCATCAAACTCATCATATATACAGTATGTACTATTTTTGTTCGTACACTTGATATTTTTTAATACATTCTAATTTTTATTCTCTGGAATTGTTTTAAAATTATATGTGATTCCTGGATGTATAAGAAAGGCAATGCGTGATCTAAAATGGTATTATATTTTGCAGTACCAGGCATAAAAAATGTACAACTAAGTAGACTGCTAAATTAATGCACCATGTCTGTTCGTACAATTGGGTTACGTAGTGTGAACTTAAATACAAAAGGTCACTTTTCAAACTAATAGTCAGTTAGTAACGGTTTTTCAGCTGTTTGTGAAAAACCCTGTGATCAAACTGACCTTAAATGCTTCACGTTTCATCTGCTTAGAGCATGTTTCACCGTAAATAACTCGGTTCTTGTGTGAAAGACATATGGTCAAATAATCAACACAAGTCATACAACTATGCAATACATTGTTAACAAATATAAATACAATGGCTCAACGAGGAATTTACTTCGAGGAAGTAGTAAGAAGAAAAGACTGAGTGCGAGGGAAGAGCGCTTTGTTGTCAGAGAAAGTAAGGCAACCCCTAAGTTAATTGTACCAAAATTGCGCATTTTGGTGAAACGAAGTTCAGAGAAAGATGAGAGTCGTTCTACCCTCCGTCAGACGCTTTATAACCATGGATACCACGGAAGAAAAGCTCGGAAGAGGCCATTCGTGAGTAACAAGAACCGCGATCTGACTCTTAAGTTTGCAAAAGATCGTCTGAATAAAGATCAGGAATTGCGTTCCTTGGACTGGTGAGACAAAAATTAATCATTTTGGACCTGGACACCATAGGGTGCGAGAACAGCTAATACGGGCAATCATGTGGCTGATACTCCGACAACTGTAAAACATGGAGGCGGCTCAATCATGCTTTGGCGCTGTTTGCCATCGAAAGGCGTTGGAAACCTACATTTTATCAATGGCATAATGGGCAAGTCAGTTTAAAATAATATTTTAGTAATAAACGTCAGAATGTAGAAAAATTGGAAATTTAAGCCATTTGTTTATGTCTTTCAACAAGACAACAACAGCAAAATTACGGCAGCAATTAATAAGGAATGGCTAATTTAGATCGTGCCAGAACAATGGCACACTCCTCCACAATCATCTGATTTGAATACTATCGACATGGGACTTCAAAAAGAGATCAAATCAAAAATAAGAAAATATACTATTTCGTCAAAAGAAGACTTAAAGAAAATTGTTTTGGAAGTGGAAAAAAAAATGTTCGGAAGTTAGACAGACTCTGGTTAATTCAGTGCCAAGCTTTAATCAAGGCAAAAGAGTATTCTACAAAATATTAGAACTTTGTTGTTTTATAATTATTTTCTTGAGTGCATTACCAGTGTTTTTATTGTCAGTTATTTGTGCATGAACAATAATCGTTTGAAGAAGTGCCACTTTTTTATTTGTTGAAATATAATTGTTTATTTTATCTCACTGACATGTTTTAATTTGGTAAATATACGCATTAATTTATATAAAATCTATAAACATGGATAATTATACCAATATTCATTCGAAGTATATTTAAGATGTCATTTGTTTCCAAAATATTTATATACAAACAAAACACACCGTACATACCGTAGGTACAAACAGTGTCAATCATTCTTAGTTTGTCATAAAGTTTTACAATGGTTGCAGAACTTGGTGCAATATGTGTGAGATAACGCAGATAATTTTTCCGTCTCGTGATGAACGTGATTCGCCGAAAATATGACTAATGTCACAATATTCATTTATGGCACAGGAGTGCGACATTGCTGCAGTATATCCCTCAATGCACTCCAAAAATAATTTGTGAGTAACACGAACTAATTCTATTGGCCATTCGGCTGCAAAGTGCTCGACGGAAGCTGAATCTATCTGTAAACGAAGTTCAGTACGTCAGAAAACTATTACGCATTTTTTTCAAGATCTGATTGCATGGAAACTACGAGGGTGAATGACATGAACGAGACTTTTCCTACTGAGCGCGTAATTTTGAGTTCGTGGGTGGCCACCACCACAGCGCATCGGTGAGGATGTGAGGAGTGTGGAGAGCAGTCGGTGACGTTTTCAGACTTGTTCAACACTAGCAGTGACGATGTCGGAGCAATCGGTGCACCCTTCTACTGCGCAGCGCAAGATTATAAAATGTCTTACTCATAAAGGCATAAAACCAATGGAAATTTTGGAAAGATTAACTGCACAGTTCGGGGATAAACCACTATCAAAGGCTCGCGTGTTTGCATAGCATAAGGAGTTCGAGAAAGGAAGGAGTTCGAGAAAGGATTTTTTTGTTTTTGTTTTTTGTTATTAAAGGTCGCATCAACTTCTAGGTCATTAGCGACCACTATTGCTTGTAACGGTATGGTAACTGTGAGGATGACACGATGTGATGATAGGGGGTGAAAGGACGGACAGAATACAATAATGCACGAGGCGGGACTCGAATCCGCAATCCTTCGGTCCAAGCGCTACGGCACTTCAGCCTTAGAGATCTCGGCCACCGGATCGGCAAGGAAGGACGTGAACGTGTTGAAAATGAGGAATATGATCGCCATCCTCGACCTGCATTATGAAGGAGATCATTCGCTCGATCCGTGCACTTTTTGAAGAGTCGGACACTTTCAGACATTGCAGCAAATGTTAGAATAAGTTATGGGAGCTGTCAAGCAATCATGGTCGAAGACCTAGGTTCCGTAAAGTGGGTTTCCGGTGACTTCCTCACCTTTTAACATCAGAACAGAAGTAGAGACGTTTGCAGATCTGTCAGATTCGAGGAAATGCGATGGACACCACTTGAACATCCTCTCTACTGCCCTGACCTATCATCCTGCGATTTCCATATGTTTGGTCCGCTTAAAGAAGCACTGGGAGGGCAACGATTCCAAGACAATACGGAAGTGGAGGCCTTTGAGCGCAAATGGTCCACGGCACAATCCTATTTCTTTTACGATGCCGGGATTAAAAATCTCCCAATCCGTTGGTCAAAATGCATTTCCAAGGTAGGAAATTTTGTGGAAAAATGATACATTCGTACTTAGCTGCCACATTACACCTAATATTTTTTTAAATAGTGTATCGTTTATATTTGATTCCCCTACGTATTAGTTAAAGTGTGCAAAACAGCGCATTCTACTGTGCCACTGCCGGTCGCCGCCGCACTGTGTCACTGTGCATTAGTCAGTGCTCGGTCGCTTCGTGGCGCAGAGAACCTGCCACTGTCGCGTGCTATTCAATTGACAAAAAGACTCGCATTTAATTTACGTGTTTGATACCTGCAACGTACAAAAATAGCCAGTCAAAAGCACAGAAATTTTCCAGAACCGCTGCCAGCTTCGTCATGAAATGGTATCACGAATTGTCCCAAGACGTCGGGAGACTGACATGCTGTTACCTCGCTCTTACAACAGAAAAGCGAAAGCCAGAATACATATTCAACTCGGGAAAGGGGTACTCGAAGCCATTTGTCACGTCTTCGATAATTCATAGAGCATCGTGTAGCGTGTCTTTTGCAAAAGCAACCATTTCGAAATGCATTCCTATCGTGCGTCTTTTCCGCCGGGAATATTATCCTTAATTAGAATAGTTTGTTGAATTGTTTTAAGAGTGCTTAATGAATACTCAGTTGCTCCCCTCAAATATTTTTATTTTGTGACGATATCTTCACGAGATGTGGCAATTTTAGATGGCTATCGCTGGCTTTGCCCAGTGTCCGGGTCTCATTCTGAAACGACGAGGGGGGGAGATTACGGGATGTAGCAATGTTGAATATCTTATGGTGTCCTTGTTTTTAAATGCTCAAAACCAAGCTCAAATTTCGTTTTTTTAATTCTTCATATTATTGTTTTTAGGATGGGACTACCAGTATGAACGTGTTTGGACTGGTGTTTATTTTTTGTTTTATACATTATTCGCTTCTTCGCCATTATTAATTATTTTATTAATTTTTTGTAAAGTGAATGGAAATTTATATTTTTATGGACTTAAAACTGATAATTGTCGGGTTGATTTGTCTACAATTCCTGTATTTTTGTTAAAATACCTACGTTTTTAGTTCATTTGTGATTACATAGAGCTTCTATTGAAGCTCCTATTTCTGGGTCATATGGTAGGAGCGACTGTATAATTAAAGTTAGGGAATTATGTGTTAATTAGTATTTTTAGTATTATGGTGACTTGTTTAAAGCATAATTTAGTTTGGTGTGGAGTATGATTGATTGGAAGCTTTGTGATAAATTTGATATATCAAGCTGATTTGAAGTTTTGTAATTGCTTATTCTTCTGTTTTTCATATGGGAATGCTATAACTTACAATGTTTGGAGATTTTGTGACTGTTAAAAAAGAATTGGACATTGTTTACATTTTCCTGGGTAACTGTGTTTATCAAATATTGTTTATGAACGATTAGGAAGTTGTTGATTAGTTTTTAATAAGGATTTATCCATATATATATATATATATATAATATATATATATATATATATATATATATATATATATATATATTTAATTCCTAGATTAACATTGTGAGGTTTTTCATATTTTTATGAACCCATCTCTTCACGCTTGTTAATATGGTGTAAAGAAATCAATAGGGTTCTATTTAAAAAATCAAATTTGTGTCGATATCTCTTAAATTTAAAAAAAAACTATGTTTAGTATTACACATACGTTTAATATTTTTTTGCAGGCCACTACTATCATGCATAACTTCATATGCAAAATCATGACCAATGTGCATATGGCACTCCATACGGTTCATTAATAGTCACTCGTAGGTGTATCGGAATCGTGGTGATGTTTATACCCAATATTGGCATCCGTAGTCGATGTCCCTGGACACTCACCTCTTCCAGCGTCCTTCATGCTTGTTCGACCGCTTTTGAACTTTTCTATTCCCTGGTACACACTTCACCGAGATAAAATATTACCCTGCATTGTGCCGAACGTCTCCTATTGATTTCAACTCCTATTACATCTTGAAAGAGCAAAAAGCCCTGCCATGTTTACTTCGCGATGGAGCAAGCCGAACTGAAGTGATTAAGGTAAAACCTGTCTCAAAAGAAAACAACCGCGTCGTGTATCCGATTGAAACAAAAAGAATACTTGTTTTTTCGTTCTCTTTTCTTCTTCTGTGCGTAAAAGGCTTGCCCTCAATTATAAACTGTAATTTTTCTTTTCTAACACCAGCATGGCAAAAAATAAAAAAAAAAAAAGAATTTCATTTATTAATAAATTTCAGATTGGTTACATTACAAAATAAACTAGAAATAAATAATGGGAAAACCGTATTGTTCATTTTTTAACGAAAAACTTTGAAACGAATTTTACACTTTCCTTCAAAAAAACAAGAAAACCTTATTTATCGAGGCTGAAACCATTTTAGGCTTTTTATTCAATATAATTTGAAACAAAAAAAGCATTTAATGAAACTTAACATCTCTGCCAATACTAATTCAATTTATTTCTCTGATAACGCAGTGTAATGAAATATTAATCCACAAAATTAATAGGAAGACGTCAAACAATATTGGAGGACCAATTGGTTCTCTTTATGCTCTGCGTCGAATATCTGTGATGCTGGTGATTACCTCTTGAAATTAAACAACACTTTTAACCGTGAATTAAATGGGTACATTGCCGATTAGAGCAATGTAATGGGATACAATGTATTATACGGCGGTCAAGAAATACCATTTGATTGCACCAAAATTAACAAATATACATTTACATTAAAGTTAAACGTAAAATTCAATAATTGCAATGGACCGGTACTGCACCCAAAAAGACACTCATCCTCTTACAGCTTGTAACCATGGTAGAAAAAATTCTATACCCAATAGCGTAGATACAAAGAATATGTAATAACAAAATAAAACTACATATTAATACATTTGATAAAATTAATATAGTTCACAGAACTAGTAATAATACTAAAATTATACAAGTTCATTTCAAACAACCGTGCACCATCTTCACCAACTGTCAAAGTCAATGTGTATCTTAGAAATTCTTCCCAAAAAAACATTTCTTTGAATTCTGCGTTATAACAGGAGTACAATTTTAGGTCTAGGTGTTGGTATCCGAGAAATTAATCATGATAATATTTATATATTTTGATCTAAAGTTAACCTTCACGGAAACGATTTGCAACATTTGTTACTAGAACGCAAATATTTTAATAAACCCATTGCCTCCTATTGACTTCTATCGACATCAGTCTATCACCCCAACCAGTTTCACAATTCTTTAACCTCGTATCAGATGCCGTACGATACTTGCTTCGTAAATAACTATTCTACGATATTACATGTCACGTTGAATAACAATATATTCTACCACAAATATGTCTCAATTCTAACTACGGCAATTTTATAAAAGTTTATTAGATAAGTTACATTTTTCGCTTTAAGTTATGCATTTCTCGCTTCAAGTCATTTTTCGGATTGACTATGCGATTGGTATCATAATTTACTCCCGTAAAAGTTGAAACTCTTGTTACAAGGTCAACAAGAATGTGATTTTCTGTTTGATACTTACTATTTGTTCTCGATTCATTTTCCTTCTTTCGAATTCTCCTTTTGTATTTAATCAAAACCGCAGAGTTGCTGAAAGCTTTGCTTGGAATTGCGCAAAACCATCATATGGAACTCGTTACACTGCATCGCCCAATGCATTTATTCCCATTGATTATCAATAGTTTTGATCCAGATTCTACCACCTGTTCTAGAATTGGATTCTAATTTCAAGTCCGACAGAAGCAGTCACTGGTGAACCAGCTCATTATACTATGCCTACAATCGACAATTCTACAGAAGCAATATTGCTGGCCCAGAGAAGTAAAGAATCTGCTGCGTTGTCGTCCCTGTATACAGAATGTCCTACCAAATATGATCCACCCATAGCTTCCAAACGGTTTGCGATATCGAAAGGCAGTTTTCACGAAATCACGGCGCAAGTAACATCACTTAGAGAAATGGTCTATAATATTTTTAGATTTCGAAAAAAAAAAATTTGTGTTTGATTTTTTAATGAAACTATGAATTTTTCTTACCAGCAATAGGTAGATGATGAAAAGTGGAATAAAATGATGTATCATTTG
The DNA here is from genome assembly GCA_038098605.1 of Gryllus longicercus. NCBI lineage: Eukaryota > Metazoa > Arthropoda > Insecta > Orthoptera > Gryllidae > Gryllus > Gryllus longicercus. Next base: position 1,713,089 of record JAZDUA010000111.1, read on the forward strand.
TTAGTATTTTGATAGTAATTTAAGTATAAAATAAGACTTTCTGACATGTGATATTTAAGTTAGCGGACATTTCTTGTAGCAGCCCTTGCAAGCAACAGTCTCTGTTGGAGAAGGTGATCTTCCTGGCCTCTATACCGTTTCGTGGAGGTAGGAGTCTGAGCGGGGCCGTGAAGGATACAACACTACACCAATCCATGGTCTTGACACGAATAACATATTGAATTGAAATGAATTATTGCCTTATTTTGCCCCTCGTGACGAGAACATATGAAGAAACATCAATATTAACGAACAGAAGGACAAATTTTTCCCCATTTGTTCATCTGAATTGAACTTTTTTTCAACTAACATTTAAAATCAACGGTAATCGAAAAGAACAAAATAAAAAAAATAAAAATTGTAGAGGAAAGACGGTAGTAACGTCATTTTCAAACTTCAAGAATCGAGTTCATTGTGTTATCACAAGAACAAGACATTATTTTAAAACTTGGGAAAAGAATGGATGCTTAAAGATTTTCATTGTAATATCTCCATTAACTCATTAAATAATACATAGGTAGACATTTTATCTCATTATTTACAGTTAATGAACGTTTTATTTAAACATTTCCAAAAGAATAAATCAATAAAAAGTTTGAAATGCTCTTGACAGTTCTATCAGTGAAAATTTACCAAACTTTGACAAAAATGCGTATCTGCGTACGCGACTGCTAATACTAATTGGAGAGTTTCTAACTTCATAGCGCCATGTGCTCCCACAAAGTTGAAAATCCACGACAGAAGACGGAAATGTACTATTTTCTTTTCCATTTATGAACAGCAGTTGTCGTATGGTTGCGAAGTGAAAGAGTGATCATCTTAATTAAAAATTAAATTTACCAAAGAAGGTGGTTAGATTCTTGTCAAATTTGAAAATGATATTCATTATTATCATTTTCCTTACGCTACCAATTTTATATCGTTGTTTGGAATAATAGATTTTTAGAATTTCAGTACAAGACAAATTAAATGTAGATGAATCAAAAGAAAAAATTGCTCATTCTGATCGTTCAAATTGATGTTTCTTAGTGTGAGCTCAGTTTCAAGGCCATGGATTGTCTTTGCCTATTTCCCTCACTGCCACCCCTCTCCACGCAACAGTGACATGACGCATCGCGAAGGCCACCTTCCCCGAAGGCGAGAGTTGCAAGGGTTGCTACATGCAATAATGTCAGTTTCATTCAAAATCATATCGCACCTCCACTTGAAAAGTGACACAAGTGCGAAGTCGTTATTTTTCAGCTAAAAGCTGATAAGTGGTTACCAAGAGGTACTGCTACTATTCTGAAGCTGATTTTGAATTAGTTCAATTACTGTCCGCTAGAAGGTAAATATTTGGTACAATCTATAATGAGTATTACAGAACTACGAAACTTAAAATTGCAATTTCTGAGAAATCAGAAATTCGTTGGATGTGTGATATGTCAAAGTCTAATGTTATCTCAAATCACTTCCCAAACACTACATATGAGACCACTGTATTCCCCTTTTCATGATATGCATTGCTGTTGAGAAAAATACATAGTTCCATTTAAAAATCAAAGATGATTAAATTTCTCGAAAACTAGAAATAGTATATAGAATTTCTCTATGGAATTCTACTTGCCCCATGATTCCGCATTGTTCAGCGAAAACTGCATTTCAATATCCTGAAGAAGTTATGAGAGAGGTCCATAGTTGGTGAGACATCTGTATAATGCAAAACTGCGAAATATAAAATGTAAAAAAATTAGGTGCTAAGGAATCTCTTAAACATAACATGCATCATAATGAAACAAAAATAAGGTCAAAAACACTATTGCACACATTAAATGACCCCGACATTGAATTTATAGTTTCGAAAATTTGTAGTATTAGTTGTTTGAAATACATGATAACTTTATAAATGTTCTTATAATTAATTTATCCAAAAATGTATTAGATCAAGAAACGAACTTTCTTAACGCTTGGAAACAATATAACTTTCTTCAATATAACCTCTTTCTGTAACCCATTGAATTAAACCAAATGTTTGAATCACTTTTCCAATTCAAAGGTTGATCCAACTTCTCAGAATGACGAAACATAAATCAAATCATTTTGATAATTAAATGTTTAACTTGAAAACATGTAATTAAAAATGTTTTGACATTGAAAGAGCACTGAATACAATTCGGTATCAAGGATTTATAAATCAAACAAAGCAATTGGACACAAAACAATAACTTCAATTAATTTCAGTTTTCATTAAAACAAACATCAAATGAAAATATGTATCTCTGTTTCCCTGCACACAATTCCAGCAGATACCTCAAAGATAATTTCTATACATTCCTGGCATTTATTTCAGCATTTGTGGGTTTTTCACATTTCTCCGTCAGTTAAACTGTAAATTTTTTAACGCTTTTGACTCATCATAGACTTAAACAGCGGTATAAGATCATTCAAATATCAGATTAAACAAAGAAACAGAGAATCCTACAGGCTGACCTCAAAAAGACTTCAAAATAAATTACCCCGACGAAATAAAAATGGCATTCTACTTTCTCGTACATTTCTGGAATCTTCAATCTTTATCTTGTTCTAGTGCCTGCGTTTTCATACGATTCTCCTCGAATTATTTACAAAGAAGATGTATTTGAATGCGTTTATGAGTGTTGTCCATTACTAGTATTTCTTTATTGCTTTGTAAATTAACCATTTCAAATGTTTAAATTTTGGTCTAAGAAAAGGAGTGCAATCCTTGAAATGAAATTCGGTTTTCTTCATCTTTTTCTATAACGTAGTTGGAATGTCTAGACAATATATCCATTTGGAATTTTATTGCAAATAACATTATGAGTACATTTAAAATAATACTGGCCTTTTGCACACTGCTCTTCGCCTTATTGTTGAGAATTTTATTTCGCGCGTTTCCTCGGTGTTGCATAATAGTATAAAATGAATATCAGTTATAATTCATTGTTTTATCCACTTTGAATATAGGAGAACAAATACCAGAATACAGCGAAGAACCATTTTGTCAAGAATGATGTATTTACGTGTGTTTAGAGGAGAAGTCTTTAATTTAATGAAAAATAAAATAATTAGGAGAAGTTATTAAATCATATTTTATTAAATAAAATGACACCCCGAGTCGCTATTTTTACACTATGGTTTTTTATTTTATTGGCAGTAAGGGATAGAAGTTTAGCATGGAAATATACGCAAAAATCATAAAGGACCGCTCTAACACTACACGTTACAAACTTCTCGAGAAGTAATTTTGATAAGAATATTTTATGTTGACTGAAAACGAGCGGACACAGTAGCTTTTATAAAAGACTCCCTCTTAAATATAATGAAATAATACGTAAAGTCTTAACAGTGCAACTCCACTTCCTGCTCCGTACGCAATGTCAACAATGTTCCACGTAAAAAAATTATCATATTTTGAAGATGATGTTCATATTAATAAAACTGGAAGGTTCGTCGTACGATATTAACTGTTTCTTGTCCTGACCGCATTTAAATTACTACATGCCCCACTTTTCGTCATTCAGAATAATTATATGATTAATAATTTATCATTCACGTTTGTTAGTCTCTGTAAAATAAATTACTTTTAATACAATTAACAACTTTTAATAAAATTAACATACTTTATTAAAACAATTATAACTGATGGTGTTACTGTTGACTGTGTTAAATAATTAACGAAAATGAGCTCACACAAACTGTTGACACGCTTTTAATACTTCAAAACAAGACAAAAAATATCTTCGGTTGCAGAGCAATAGGAAAACAGAAGGTATGGCGCATTGCGCCAGGCAACTACATACGTAGCTGGAGATCCTATCGCCCAATTGGAATTTCAACACTATCGAATGGCACTGACTTTCTCTCACTGGTTAGTGTTCTATTCTCTTTGGCCTAGGACAACCAGATTGGAGGATTCAACATTTCAGGAAGCTCTCAAAAACAGTGATATGGCAAAGTTGAGTTTGAGAAGAGAACGAGGAATCCGACTTTTGATGAGCTAGCCTGCTTACAAAGTTCTGTGAAATAATGAATCTCAATATGATTGCGTCGTTTACGCGTGTCTTAAAATGCACGTTTCGTTGAATATGTACTAAACGAGTAGTGTTTTACTTAATTTAGATTTTTTTAATATTTATTATCAAAAGCTTCTGCTGTTTGTGTGTAACCAGGAAGATGGAAGTACGTGCTTGCTTGCCAGGGCGCGTGTGCACTCGTGTTGAAGTCATGATATGGCAGCACAGACTTTGTTAATTCAAGACGGCGTTTTTCCAACCGATCATTTGGGGGGGGGCATCATAGATTTTGTTAAATAATTGCGACTATACTATTTTATTGTTTAAATATTTAAATCAATTTTGACAAATAAAGGAAGATAGCAAACGAAAACTCTAGGCCTTTTGAGGGGAGGCATGGACCCCAAGCCCCCCCCCCCCCCCCTGGATCCGCCATTGGCCGGAGGCCATTTGAGAATCCTGAGAAGCGCGATGCAGTTTCCAAACTTCGGTCGCCGCAGACACGGCCGCACAGGGCCGATGCTAGAAACCAATCGTGCAGTAGAGAAGCCCAACGACTCACACCTGAAGAACGTTCGTTCAGCGGTTGACGCGGAGACTGTTTGCAGCGCATTCGGAGGGAGAAGGATAGACCGAAGAATGAAGAAATGCCTAATCTTAATTAAAAATTGGATCGTAATGTAGATAAATAATAACAATAATAATATATTTATTATTATATAAATTAATATAATTATTATTATATAAATTAATATAATTATTCTATCTATAATTATTCTATTATATAATTAATAATATAATAGAATAATTATTACATAATATAATTATTCACATTTAACCAATTTATCCAATTTATCCGTATTCACCGGAGCAAGATCGTTGTCGGTGAAAATTGAAAATCAGTTTCGTAATATTTAAGAACCACTAATTATTTTTAGAATTATTAAAGTCTACCAGAGGCGCACGCTGGATTTTTGTCGGGTATTGGGGGGGGGGGGGAATTGGAGATATAGTGTCTAGCGGAGTGATGTTTTCTTACAAAGAATGTTTCATTTACGATGAATATAAAATGTTTCTTTATTTGTTGATTGTCAATTAATATTTACAACATAATACATTAATAACATTTTGAATGAATTTTGTTAATAAAGAAAATTTGCAGAAGATATATTTTTGAATATGTATCATTGGCTGCAAGGCGGGAAGCTGAGGCCCCATCCCCCCCCCCCCCCCGCGGACGCTACACTGAAATATTCATTTTTAACGTACCACCCCAAAATTAAAAAAAAATGTACTACTATTTTTAGTATTAAATTATTGTCTCAAATAATTAATTTCAATCCAACTAAAAAAGGGGGAAATCAAATTTTGTATGTTAAAATATTTCAAGTTGTACCAAGTTCTTTTTGTCACTAATACATCAAATTACGTACTTAAATCATACAGACTAAGAATTTCTTGGCAAAAGTGTTTTTGTCATTTTCGCACAATAATAATTCAAGTACACATTGACAGTGACCCCCAAATATGAATTCAGGATTTTCTTGTTAAAACAAGATCATTTCATTTTATTGAATTTTCAATGCAACGAAAGAGTTCACTGTTGAAAATTAGAAAATTGCCTCCAATAGTCATTACACGTTCATACGAATGTTGCATTCAGAACGAAGGCTGCTTTTCCCTTTTCCTTTCTCGTTTTCTAATCATGTTGGTTTGAGATACGCCATCAATACGCGCCTGTACATTTTACTTTTATTTCATCAATGTTACTGTATTTTGACAACGAAAGGATAATCTAATTCTTAAAAATATATCACTTTTAATATACGTTTTTCTGTCACCCTAGAACAACTGAGATTAACAGGTTAAGACTGATTTTATTTCTTCATAATGAAAGAAGTTTTTGATAATATAGCAGTTTTATCATGCATGTGTACCTTTCCAATTGTCGGCGTGCATCCTTGCGGCTCGAAATTATTATATATGTCACAACTTTCCAATCCATTTTTCAAACCTTGGATGGTTTCTGAACAGATTCAAGATCTTTAAATAAGGGGATATTTTTTAATCTGAGAAATTGTTGAATAATAACACTGAGACGGAAAGTTTATGTAGGAGCGCATTCCCACTAGTTTGATATGATTGGAATGCAAATAAATGTTCTGAATTCACACACTACTATGTTATTCGCGAAGCCATTTTGAAAAAATATTTTATTTAATTGTGGTTCTGTCTGTCCTTGCTCAACGGCTTTTGAGGGGGCTAGAGCCTATCAGCAGCGACTCGGCCTTGCGGCCATGGGTTAAGGGGTACGTGTGATTAGCACATAGATATCCCTACGCCGTATTCTGGTCTTCCTAACTTCAAAAGTCATATAGCAACAGACACTAGGACATTCCAAGGAAAACGCACACTATAATCCGCCCCGACCGAGAATCGAACCCTGGATCGGGTGACTAGTGAGCTACCCGTGAGGCTCAATTGTAGTTCTACACGAGTGTATTTTATTAGTTGTTCTTGAGCAGTGTGTGTGCTACATTTCTGAAAACCTCAGCAACATTTTTGCTTATGCAGGCCACTAGTTGTATTTCTGTAAGTGTCATGTAAAATACATGAAATCAACAATAAATTCCCCAACTTTGAATCAAGGAAATACAAAAATATATTAAATAGAAATACGAAATTCAAGAGCAAAAATAAAAATATTTCAAAGAGGTTGGTCGTTGTCGGAGATTAGATGTCGGAAGGTTGTCTGAAATTAAGATTAAAAAATAAAAAGAAAAAATTGGGAAAGTTAATTTACCAATCTCTTTTAATTGTAGAAGTAAGAAAGTGTAACTACTTTTTAATCGAACAAAAGCGGTAATGTATGCAATGTATGTATTATATTTGTACTATTACGTGATGAAATATCAGTCATAAATTATAATATTGATTATGAAATTCAAATTGTATGAAAGAAGAGTTACAAGCTACGTATACCAAGATATTTGCATATATTTGAATTAAGTGAAAATGCCCTTCTGCAACTTTAGAATATAGTTAAATATTGATTTCCTGTGAGTGACTTAATTAATAAACTGTCATCTTTTTTTCTGTCGATCGCATTTTCCCCTGATTTCTCCTCATTATCTTTTACTCACAAAGTCCTTGTCATCACATTTTGACAAACACTTCTCAATTTCCGAGTGAAATTTGTGTTGAGCAGAAAGGTGTGCAGTACATTAGAATTATTATCGTAATCATTTTCGTTTTTATCTCGCCTCAACGTTGACGCTGAACCGCAGAAAACAAACGAGACTGTCGCGTTGAAATTCTGTCTGAGAGAATGTGTCACTATTGTGCTGTGTACCCGCTTTCATGGACACGCGACAAAATAAGTCCCAAACGTCGCTCATGAGCTGTAATACTGGCACAACTCGAAAAATGGAGTTGGGGGACAAATATGTTGGAAGTTTTCGCAGTCGTCGAAGTAAAGTCACCACACGCCTGACAAATAATTTATGGTTTATGGAGTAACCTTTATTAAAATATTGAAGTGTATAGACGTTTCTAAATAAATAATTTCCACATTGAAGCTATGAAAGAGAAACATATAGCTTCAAAGGCTTTCACAGCTAGAGTCAATATCAAAAGGACTGAGAGACCCCGCCGCCTCATCGTAGTAGTAGACGAAACGTTTGGCACAGCAACGCCACCTGGACCTCCGCCTATCAGGCTGGAAACCCACATTGGCAACACTGATGGGAACAACATACTCCTAAATAATTTTGATACAAAAAAATTAATATTATTTTCAACTACAAAACAAAAACGTGGCAACCTGTCTTTGTAAACCAATTCAAATATCGTTAACACAACTCCAAATCACTTCCGCCGTCCTATGAAACGAAACAAGAGTCTATATTGCACGGTTCTCCAGCATGCCGTGGCATCATGTAAGAATTAAAACCGACTGATGTGTTGAATATATGCCTACAGAACTCACCCCAATCAGAATTAATAATGTTCTTTGTTTGTATCACAGAGCCCTGATAAGGAAATTATAGTATTTTTGGAGAAGTTGGCATACTTAAATTCTTTTAATATTCAACCTAGCACCTTGAGCAAAGCCTATGATATTAATATCCTTCGGTGTTTCGTAACATGATCCGTAATATTCTGATCAAAAGAAAGCTGTGAATCTTTCTGCAACCCTTCTAAAATGTTTCATAAAAAAGTTTAAATAAAAAATATTATAATATTTTATAAATTATTATAAAATGGAATACAATAACTGTGATATGAATAGAAAAGTACAGTCTGTAATCTGGAGGATCAGAACAGGTCACATACGACTAACACATAGTACACTTCATAGACAAAACCACACTAAACCTACATTTATCTTGTAACCCAAGTCTACTTGTGTAACTAACCTTTTATTTATTTATTATTTTTTTAATTTATTTCCTCATGTTCGGCATTGCTGCCTTTCAGGGATGTTAACATTTTACAAAATAACGCTTTGACATGTAATCTTTTACGATTGTAAAAATTACAGCCAACAGAGATTAGTATATCTATGTGAAGAATACTTCAACACTACACTACATTCATCAAGTTCTCAAAAGGTCAGTTAATTTTGTTAAAACATTAATACATTAAATAAAATTCAACCGAACATTCTAGTTTAATACTTTGTGTCTTACACATCCAGATTGTAAAAAGATATACATTATTCTGCAATAATAAAGTAAAAGTGTAATAATTTTAAAATCTAAATGCACAATGTAATGTGTATGTGTTACCTTAGTGAAGTATATCAAGACCATGATGCTTACGCAGTAATAATAACAATAACAATAACAATAGCAACAACAAGAACAACAACAACAACAACAACAATAATAATAATAATAATAATAATAATAATAATAATAATAATAATAATAATAAGTGAGGCTACAAGAACACGTACTTTCTCGCACGTACTTTTTCTGGAGTCCAGCGTACGTATTTATGATTGTCCCTTCACTCCTCGACATCATCATCATCCTATCACCTCATAATTCATAATTCAAGGCATAACATCCTTGCTCTAACAAGGGATTCAGCCAAAAAGCTGAGCCTTAGAATCACACACGTTAATCTCTTCCCTGAATAGAATATGACTGGGCCTCTGAAGAAAACCTGTAGCTTGGTCGATATGCAAATAATTATAATAATAATAATAAATAATAATAATAATAATAACACAATGAATTAATTAAAAATAGCCACAGGCGTCTAGGATGGCTCATGGGCAGCGTACTAGCTTCACGTGGTTTGGTCCCATGTTCGATTCCCTGTCGAGGCAGAAACAGATTTTCTTTAAAATCATCTGCGTTTCTGCAGCTGCGTGCTTAGGCAGGCGAAGTTTGCTAGTTATCGTAAAAGAAACACGTCATATTCGCCACATGTCTTTCTTATCGTCCAAGCGTGGGAATTACACTAGGCCCAAACAGACACCGTCGGACAACACACCCGAAATACCAAATACACACACACACACAAATGGCGACAATCGAGCGTGTGGGAGCGGCGGCTCTTGCGCACTGACCTGACGCGAGGAGCAGCAGCGCCGCGAGGGCCTGGGCGAGAGCGGGCGCGGGCGCGGGCGCGGCCGGGAGGCGCCGGTGGCCGTGCTGCTTGGGCGGCATCCCGCAGAGCACTGGGCAGCGCGTGTCTTGGGCCGCGCCGGGGCGCCGGGCCGCACCCCCAGTGCGCAAGCCCCACGCCGCCGGCAACACTTCCACTCGGCGGATGGCGACAATGGATTCGAGGTACACAACAGACGCGTTTTTAATATGGCGTGTGAGAAACACGGTTTAGCGTCCAGTGCGAGACAGTTCATTTTAAGGTTCTGAGAGGACGCGAGGGGGGTGCGAAACATCTGTAACGTTTCTCAGTTGAATTTTGTCTTGACGGTATCTTTGTTTATGATTTACTCATTTGGATATCGACACTCCCCTACATGAAGTTGCACATCATATGTGCTATGCGTCTTATTGACAAAATGCTCTTCGTAAATGGCTTACCCTAAAAATATCAAGGATATATACTAAAATACGCAATTTCTGACGTGTCTGTGTGTCCAAAATTTATTTTTGTTTGCCACGGCACAGAAATCAGAAATAGATTTTCAAGGAGCAGCGTGTAATCATGTGAGTCTCCGGGTAATGCAGATGTCGCAATGATCGCCCAGGCTACTTTGTAAGCTTAAGGGGGGAAAATATGATTCTATGAATAGTATTCGGATTAATGTGTTCTTGTTTCCCTTAATATGGTTTTCGTCCGAAAATTGTTTTCGCGTCTTTTTTGCGTGGATGGGCAAACCTATTCAAATGAGGGTGATATTCATCGAGTGATGTGTTTATGTCCTCTGTCCTCCAGGCGATTAACATTTCCGTCTTCGGATTTCTAAGCACCGGGTCATGTACGCGAAATATTTAATGTCTCTAGTTACCAAAGACTTTTTCCGTTGGTGCTGATTTGGTTTGTAGGATTTTCAGTGCAATCGCTTTCAACTGTCATCAGAGTAACGAAGTCGCTGCTGAACGCGCGCAGAGTGGAAACAGGTGCTGGGAGGGGGTAGAAGGGAGGGGGGGAGCTACCACAACGCCCTCTGCATCCAGCTCGGTGCATTAGTCTGGACTCCAGCGTAGACCCCGCCTCTCGCAACGCTGCCACAAAACGAAGTGGAGATGCGCAGCCACTTCAGAGAGACATAAGGACCGCTGTGAAGTTCAATTCAAAGTTTTTACTTTCTCGCCCTTACGAATGTAAGAAGAGAAAGTATTGAATTCGTGCGCTGGAAAACAGAGAATTTTCGACTGCAAAACTCTTATTGTCGGGCCCTGGTAAAGCAAAAGTGGATAAATCATGTTCCTATGTATCTGATATTTCATCAACTGTGGGCTATCCTCATCTTGTAAACGGTATCGAAATGTAGTTTTTCTACAATAATGCGGAATCAAGGGGAAAGTAATATGCTGTACAGATATTGCTCATAATATTTTTAGTTTTCGAGAAATTTGATTATCTTCGATTTTTTAAATGGAACTGTATATTTTCTCTCTAGCAATGGATAGATTATAAAAAGAATACATTGATGAATCTTGTGTTAATGTTTTGTCAGTAGTTTGGCAATAAAATGATACTTTCTGACATGTGATTTGAATTAAACTGACAAAATTTCTATTAGCAGCCCTTGCAACTGTCGCTGTTGGGAAGGTGGCCTTCGCGGCGCCGAGGGATTTACGGGTGGCGGCAGCGTCGCGAAGGCAGTTGCAAGGGCTACTAATGCAAATTTGGTCAGTTCAATTCAAATCACATGTCAGAAAGTATTTTTATATTCAAATTTCTATCAAAATACTAACATACTAGTTGCATGTGGCGATGCCGACGATGAAAACTGTTTTGGAAGTATTTTCATGGTATGAAATTATTTTTTTGACTTCATTGCTTTCATGCGTAGCATGATTCAAATATGCTCTTACAGTATCTGGCACTGCACTTACCAATTAATTGTAGTAGTTGAAAATGATATACTCTCCTTCAAAAATTACCAACATTCAATGGTCTTGTATGCTATCTCCACAAGGGATATGAATTGATAATATTGCAATTAAAATTTTTTAATTGCCATTAAAAATATTTGAAGGTATGGATGATGCGAATAGTTAGATTAGTACAGCTACATTTTTACTTTTTTTGCTAATATGCACAATAATGCACAAAGATCACCTGTAAGCTGTTCTTCTGGGTAATTCTCTAGTCCTAATACAAGATCATTCTCAATTAATTCCGAAAATTCTGTCGCAAAATTTTCAACAACTACATTTGATTGTTCCCCAGATTTGCTTAACACCTCCATTTTTTTCTTCTCTGTTTTTATGAAGATCGCATAAACAGCTATGTCATTAGCGACCAGTATAGATATCAACGATATGGATAACACTACTATGTGATAGGGTGATGGTGAAGGCACGAACCATGACCGAGAGGTGGTGAAGGGTGAATAGACGAATCATACAACCCTGTTCGAGGCGGGACCGGAAGCCGCGATCCTTCAGACCGAGATCGCTTCAGCACAACTGCCTTAACGATCTCGGCCATGCGGGCGACCCCTATTTTTCGAAGAAATTAAATGTCCACAAACTCAGTCTAATTTGGGTTCACTTACACTTCTGCAATTGCTCTGTTAATCGTTTTGTATGCGAATCTATATAAACAATAAAAGGCGACTGTTTTTTATGTTTATGTTTATAAGGTGTTAGTTACGTTTAATAAGAATAAGTTGTGGGTTATATTCATTTGAAAATCGCTATTCGTACACTTAGGAATGTAAAAATGGAAGTCGGACACAAGAACGTTCATTCATTCTCTAACATTACTCACAGTTTTGTTTTCTCCGAATTCCTTTAAAATTCTTCAAATTTAATAAGTTCCCAGGCAAAACTGTTCGTAGGTTTTTTTCAATTTTTTATTTTTTTAAATATGGTAATATGCTTACGAATTAAAATGAAATATGCCGAGCGATTTACTTATTGAAATTAACTTCACTTCTTCACTTAAAAATGTCAACATCAGTGTTGCCAACGTAGTGAAAGAAAATGATGTCGTATTGAGTGAAAAATGCCTTTGAGTACTGGAGTTAAATAAACTCCACCTATTTACAGTGTCTCGCAAAAGTATTCGACCAGTCCCCTTGTATGAAGAGAAGTGCTTGTGAACATTCACATAATTAAAACAGAGCACTTATACTTTTTATTTTATCACATTCGTATACGTAGAATACAATATTGTAAAACTACTATATTTCCACATTTAACCCATTAACTTGACGTCAGTGCAACATATCTGCTCTTGCAAAAATATTCGACCAGTCAACCAAGAACCAATGAAAATATTTGACCACAACCATTTCCAAACCAATACTGCACAATTTTCTGCAGTTGTTGGTCTGACGTGCGCCAAACTTGAACTAATATCTTACAGCACTACGGGTCGTAAAAGTAAACAGTTGTGAGAAGACATGTGGTTGTTATGACTAGAATGGTCAAATGGTGACACATTCAGTGTAAGTCAATTGTAAGTCAGTGTAAGTTCAGTAACGTGAAAAAGGCTGGGTCCACCAGTTTTCAGGGAAAACTGGAAGTGAAGATATAGTAAGACGAACACCACATGGGTGGTTACCACGGCCGAGTAGCCAGGAGGAAACACTTCATCAGTAAGAATAAACACAGACACTTTGAATTTACTCAAGAATATTTTCGGAAAGGTTCTGAGTACTGGCAAGACATTATTTTTTTCAGATGAAATTAAGTGTAACCTATTTGGTTCAGATGGCAGGCTCATTGTATGGAGGAAGGCTAATGAAGAGCTTCTTGAAAAAAATATCTGTTCGACAGTGAAGTGCTGGTGGTTCAATGATGGTGTGGGGGGTGTATCAACAAAAGAAGTAGGCAAATTGGATTTTGTGCAAGGTAATATGGACAAAGACCAATATCTGCAAGTTCTAAAGCGTAATCTACGAACAAGTACTGCTAATATGTGCATCCTTAACTCCTTTAAGATCTACCGAGGTCTTACGTCTTTCGGGTCAGATAATGGCCCGAAGCACACAGCACTTCAAAACATATTATGGGTCCTCAACAACAGTCACAATGCACCTTCACAAAGTCCAGATCTTATTGTAATAGAACATGTATGGCAAAAAATGGAAAATCGAATACAACACACAATAAGAAGTAATGAATATTTGACGCAAGTTTTGACAAGTGAGTAGTAAAAAATTGAACCAAGTGAAATAAAAACGTTGGTGGATTCAATCACCAAACGCTGGCAAAGTGTTAAAGAAGCTAAAGGACGAGAAACTAGATATTAGGTTTTAGTTCCGTTGTAATATTTATTCTTGATTTTGTTTATTTGGTCAAATACTTTTTCAGGACCACATTTCTTTGTACTGAAATAAATCTATGTATTTCACATTAAGATATTTTATTTTTAAGACCATGGTTGTGTACTTGATTTTGTACTATATAAATGTGTGATAAAATGCGGAGCTTCTCTATTCTACAACGATGTTTCTGCATTTTATCACGCATTCTGCGCATATGAGAAAATCGGTCGAATACTTAAGCGGGCCACTGTAGATCTATTTACGTGGCGTTGGTTTAATTCGCGGCATACTCACAAAGATCGCAGCGCCAAAACACGCAAAAACGCATTTCTTTGAATTTTTTGGCATTTCTTTGAATCTTCTAGCCAGATCTGAAAACAAAGTATCAGTTCCATATTAGGAGACCAAGACAAGTCGAATGACACCTCATACGTCTCGATTGGTGCACGGAAAGTGGTCTAGCCGCGAGTGACGGAACCGCACATCCGAACATACGCACACTCGGAGTTTTACTCAAATACTGTGTAGGAATGAAATATAATTGGATTCAACTCTTTAGATCTATCCATTGCCGGGGAGAAAAAATATAAAATTTTAAAAAATGAAAGACGATTCATTTTCTCGAAAATTGAAAGTATTCCAAACAATATCTCTACGTCATAACAATTGCCACATAATTCCGCATTGTTGAGCTAAAACTGCATTTCGAATTTTAGATTTAGATTTATTTAGATTTATTCAGTCAAAAAAAAACAGTAAAAACTGTATGTGACGTAGGGGGGAAAGATTATCTGCGCACGTTTTCTTGAGTTCCAGAATCCCTTCCCGTCATTTTAACTATAAATAGTTGAAAGATGAGTAAAAGTTTAACATAAACAAATGAAAATAAATTTTAAAAATTGCAAGATCAGCAATATTTGAAAAATAGTCATTTTCGTTTCTGAGTTATAGAAAACTTATTTGCATCGGTACACGAATTGCAAGTATGATTTTTCTACAATGCTAACAAAATAGCAACTCGTCCTTACCTATACTCTTACCTTTACAAGCAAAAGGAGAGATCAACAAAACGTGCGCATAATGAAGCTACATTTACGCCCAGAAGCAAACCAAGGGGCATCTCAGCATTTGCTCAATGGATCAGGGAAACTGGACAAAAACCTGATCGAGATGGGGGTCATTGACCCGGAAGCTGAAGTACATTATTTGTTACAAACATATTAAGTATTTAAAGAAATATACAATACAAATGTTAACTAATTCATTAGATATCACTGTTTTTCTTAAAATAAACATTATTTTTCTTTTTGATAATAAGTGTAGTCTCTAATTGTATAGTAACAGTTATGCAGCAGAAAAGATTTTACTTTAAACTTAAATTTGTGAACCGACTTCAATTGTTTAATGTCATCTGGCAGTGCGTAGTAAAGTAATGTACATGTATTGTATGTGGATTTCTGATAGTGAGCTTTTGATACTGACACTTGATGAACGTGATTTTTACGACGTGTGTTGTAATTATAAATATCAGTATTGCATGAAAATGTGATCCCACCGTTAAGTAAGTCACTTTTGACAGTACGCGGGTGGCATTTTTTCATTATTCGAATAATTTGCTTTTGCAATCTAAATGTCTGAGTACTACATGAGTTTCCCCAGAATTTTATACCATATCTCAGGCGGGAATGTACATTTGCAAAATACACGCAACGAGCTGCATGAAGGCTGTCAGAATTTCATAGAATTCCGAATGCGTAACATAATGAAATTAATTTAGTGTTTAATTTTGTTATATGTACATTGCATTTGAAGTTTGACTGAATTGACAGTCCTAGAAATTTTGTTAGCTGAACATCACCTAATTGTGACCTGTTTAGACGTTATGGGAGTGTCCCGTAGTTGGTGAGACGCCTGTATGGTAAATTACTTCCTGACACGTGGTGTAGTCAGAATCCATGTTTTGTGGGTCCTTGATACCGAAAACTCGGTTGACGACAAAACGTGTATGTCTGTCCGTCTGCGGTCAATGCCAGTGCCTAAACCGTTCTGCTGATTTTTTCCAGAATTCATTCTCCGATTGATGTGAACGAACTCTAGGCTTTGTGAGTTTGAAACCGATTATTTGGTTTTTGAGGGCACTTTAAAAGAAGCCTCAAAAGACATTTCCGTACGTTTCTCAAAAATTACTCCAAATGTTTTAAATCTTTATTTTTTTTAAATTTAAAGAATCTTGAAATAAGGTCACGTACAATTTTTCGAAAATATGAGTAAAGGTTTAGTAATTTTGACAGAAATATACGCAATTTTTAATTTTTTGTAAACAATTTTTTCTCAAAAAGAGTGTAAGTTTGTTTCTTTAAATTTTCTCCTTACATGTATCAAAGGACGGTAAAAAATATGGTGGTAGTCCCATTTTCGGCAAACTTTTGAAAATTGCAAAAATGTAACATTTCATAACTATTTTTTTAATCATTGATTTATTATGGCCCGATAATACTATATCTTTCAAGGGGTTTAAGAAACTACAACAACAAATAGAGCTTATGAGGGAAAACTTACAAAGTAACCTCACAACATTCTACTATAACATAAGTTTGAATAATTATATATTTAAACAATAGATATTCGAAGGACATTTCAATGTAATAATAAATTATTCAGTTAATAAAATAATATCGTTTTTAGGAATAAAAAGAAGAGATAATTATGGAAATTGTAATAAATCTTTATCAAAACGTGAACGAATCCGCGGATAAGGATTAGGAGTGATAATCCGTGGATAAGGATTTATTGTGAGCAGGGCAAGCAGAGAGACTGGAAAAAATTTAGTAGAGAGTATATTAATCCAAATTTTTAAAGAAACAATGTTTAGTTCTTCTAAAATTTGATTGTTTCGAATAAACTCCTGGGCTTTTAAAAACTCTTCTTAAGAACTACTTTGTATAACTTATAGCTGTTGAAAATTAGATTTTGCAGTACAACCCCGAATGGGACAGACGTAATTTAAAGAAGACCACCGACGAGAAAATTTACGAACTATAAATGACACTAATGTTGAAATTGATAGCAAAATCAATTGTGTTGTGCAGTGTGAAGGTTCATCGAACGCTTTCCAAGATTGTCGAAAATAAACATTGAAGAGAAAATATCCTGTACATTTAGTTAAAATTGAAAAATATTAAATAAATGGCATGTATATATAAATTAAATAGTGTATGTGTGTGTGTGCGTATATATATATATATATATATATATATATATATATATATATATATATATATATATATATTTGTCAGACGTATTAAAAATGTAAACCATTCTTTTAGCTAGCGATATCTAACATTTAAACTTTCGGCTAAAGCCGGTACGGGTTAATGTCAACCTATTGGCATGAAATTTCGTATCTGAATGAGTCACACATGAAAATGAATATGCATCTGAATGAGTCTGAATGTAAAATTTCTAAGGAAATGCACTGACATTTCAGCCCAAAAAAATGTTTTGGCTCATGTAAGGAACACTATTGCAGCGATGTTGCAGCGAAAATATACATCAACTCTTCATTTAATGGATCCCTACGTATTTAACTTTCGATTATGTATATTAGTGTTTTGATGATACAGATCCTCAAGTACTTAATATATAGCATTAAGTATCAATTCAGCACCTATATTGTTATTGTTCCTTTGTTCATAGATTTCAATTGACCTCTCTTGCGTTTGAAGCACTATGGTCTGGTGAATCCAATGGCCTTCGGTGTACAATCGTCCCTTACGTCACTTCCTGGACTAGACAACATGTGTCTGACATGGTGGAGGCAGCTGTCAGTTGGTGCCTAAACCAGCAAAGGGACTAGAGTTATGGAGATTACACTGACAAGGGTTATCATTGCAGTATTTATATTTAAAGGAATCCATGGTCTTCAGTACTCAGATTGTGGTAATTTTTATTTGATGCTATCTTTCATTTCATGGATTGGAAATATTTATAATTCTATTTTATTCTTCTGGTGCACGAATACTGCAAAACTCTGTGAATCAATGGTTCAAGAATAAATATGCAAAAAGTGTATCTTAAATGTCATCAATAGTTGTGAACCAGTAGTTGCATTAATATTCAAAAGTGTTTATGTGGAATAAAATTCCTGATATACATAATTTCACAGAACAGCAACCTTTGGGACTCATATACGAGAAAACAGAAGCAAATTTCCATAATTGAGTTTTACTGTGTTACCAGGTTCGTCAAAAGCAGTGATCACCAGTGCAGATGTAGAGGATTGCCCTGGAAATGTTTGCAAACTAAAGAAAGGAACTAATGCTACTTTGCATTTGAGTTTTAAAACAGGTATTATAAGTAATAATATAAAAGGAATAAAATGTCTGATTTAGTGTTTTCATAAGTTTGGAAAATGTTATGAAAACTCTAGACTTTTAATTTGTTAAGTTTTCATTCATTGAAATTAATTTCTAATTTTTAAATACTTGATGCTTAATTTATCTCATAGAAGATGTTGTCGAAGATCTATCAGTTCGACTATACGGTATTTTAATGAACCACACCATGCCGTACCCGGGGCACTACCAGAAAGATGGGTGTCAGTCTGATGGTGTTTCTTGTCCAGTGCAGCCTGATACCATACAAAATTATACGCTAATTATTCCAGTACGCAAGAACTTCCCCAAGGTAAGTAATTCAAATGAGTGAATTAAAGTCAATCAACTGGAATTAATTACATTAAGAAATTACATTAAATTTGTCGCGATCCGTAAAAATGCTAACTTCATGTATATTGATGTGCATAACCGGAGAACAACATTCCTATTGCTTTTGATGGCTCTTATGAACAGATAAAAGTTTCTCAGAAGCAAAAACGTGCAGGCGAAATTTGGTTCAAATTTTTTGCATTAAACGTTTTTTGGCTGCCACTGAATTCCGCCATTCATATTTTGCCAAAAAAAAACTTTTCTTTGTATTATTTATTGTTAATATTATTTAATAAAACCGGCGCCGTACAAAAACAATAATATTAATGGGACACAGTAGTCAAAATGTATCACAAATTGTATTCACGAAAATAAGTATTTTCCACTAGGAAAGGCAGAACTAAAAAATTGTTAAAATAAGATAGTCGTTCAATGAACCACAAAAAATCGTTTCCAAATGGCACTAATTGTATACACTAAAATTTGATTACTAATTAATTACCACACCTTATGAATGATTGTACACGAATGTTGGATTAGTATATTCATGAGGTTCCTGTTACGTTTCACTATATTTCAAGCCTTTTGTACCCAAGAAAAGTAGCATTTCAAAAATTGATATTTTTTAGTTAATTTTGGGTTAAAATGTTCTTTTTCTAAATAATTTTTGAGATGTGTCTTTTCATATGAGCCCACGATCTATTTTAGAAAACATTGTTTGAAGCAAAAGCAAATATTTTTTAATAATGCAGCAGATTTATAAACGTAAGTAATATGTACAATATCCGGTTCTATATGCTTTTCTTTATTGTATACAACTCGTACTTGCATAGTACAGAGAATGTGTTTTGCTGCTGCAAAAAAATGCAATTTTTCGAAAAAAAAATCAGGTAGGTTCTGATTCCGAAAGAGTAAATAATTCTTGTTCCAATATGTGGTATGTTTCTTCTTCTAACTCGATATACTTGGAATTCAGTTTTTTGGGTCCTTGAAGCTGAAAACTTTATTTACGGCAAAATGTCTACCCGTCCGTACAACACTATCGGCTATACCGAATTTAGGATTTTAGTTAAAATTTAAATTCCCCGATTGATTAATCTGATGTCGCAGCCCCTTAGATATGAAATGGATATTTTGATTTTTGGAAGTACTTTACAGCAAGACTCAACAACGTTTTCAAAATTTGTTCCAAAATGGATTCAAATTTTCAATTTAAATTTTATTCTCGACAAACATATAAAAAATGGTGCACGTCTCTTTTACCTTGAATTCTCTGAATTGCAAATCTGTTCATCAAAGACAGATCTTTAAAGGTCGTCATGCACGATTTTTCTAATCGGTATTTTTCTCATTATTTTGTATGCAAAATAGGCAAACTTTAAAAGTAAGATTTTCTCCAATGACTCCAATTTTTTCTTTATTTTTTTCTCGTGTGCACTAAAGAACGTTTATAAAAGTTACGCATTTTCGGTGAACGCCCTGCATTTTAAAAAACTGCAAAAAATTAATATTGTATACTAATATTAATAATAAGAGATATTTTACTTAATGAAAACTGCTCTTCCAACTTATATCTGAAATATGAGTGGTTTCACGAAATTTTTGCAAATGTTTGAAAATGCAAATACGATTTCCGCTGCGTAGTAGGTTTCCGCGGCCAGATCCATCTCAGCGATAATGCGTAGTCGGGACTTAGGCACGTCACGGCGTCGCACTCGTCTTTTAACAATTAGACCAGTTTAAGCGGGGTCGGATTGTCTCACGAAGCTGGGTGGTCCTTTCGGCGCATTGCTGACCACGTGGGTCGTGCTACGTCGACGGTGCTGGCGAAAATGGGAACACCAGCATTCCCATAGCCACAGACCCACTTCGCGGCGACCGCGGAGCACTGACGAACATCCAGATCGACGCGCCGTGAGGGCGGCGTTGGCAGACCGTGGGGCCACCCGCGCCGAGATGCAGGCACACGTGGCCCTCATCGTGTCTCCACGCGCCGTTTGGATCTTGCTGCAGGATTAAAATCGCGCATACCGCTAGCCCGACTGTCACACACGCCGAACCAACTTCAATCGCGTCTGGCGTGGTGCATTGTGCGGGTCAGCTGGGGGACGGAATGGCGTGCATCGGTGTTGAGTGGTGAAAGCCGCGTCTGGCTGCAACCCAGTGGTCGTGTGGGCGTGCGGCGTCGCACAGGCGAGCGCGTGTGTTTGGAGTGTGATCGTCCAGGTCACGTAGGGCCCACACCGGGATTGTTCACGCTCGCTGAATTTGTTCCCGATCGAGCTTGTGTGGGACATGATGGGCCAATGCCTGACCCGTGCTGCGACACCCCCAACTCTGCTTGCTCTGCGTGAGGCGGTGCAGGGGGATGGAACAGTGTACCGCAAGACACTATTCGCCATCTGTACGATGGGATGCCAGCCCGCAAGGATTGTCGTACTTCCCGCGGCGAATACACGTAGTATTGATGTGGTGTTTTCGATCCATGCTTCTCGCTATTGCTGGACGTGCAAGCCTCGCATGTTCTGCGCACATAATCACGTGTAGTATTCTGTCGGTATGTGGTGTATCTGTACGGAAGAATAAACTGTACAATGCAATACTTTTTTCCGCCAGTGAATTACTTGAATGTTATCTCGGACAAGTAAATCAAATTTCTCCAAGACAGTGTCATGGCGAATGCACTCCCAAATTTGAGGGAGAACGTTTTAACAGTAGGATACTTGACAATCATGTCAGACGCAGAACCAACCCATACTCGCGATAAAGTCTTTCAACTATTAAAATTTTTGCAGAGCGCAGCGTAAAACATGATTAACGATCTCGTGACCACTAGCGTGTGAAGTGTAATACATTGCAACCGTGAAGCATTGCCGGGTCCACTATAAGACGTCGTGATATTAAGGATACATTCTACAGAGGACTACCGTTTATCGTTTGTGACTATCTATAGTATACATAAAACAATTGATACTATTAAAAACAGCAGTTTGCGACAATCTATGTTTTCCTCAATCGACAATTTCACAGAAAACGGCGAGAAAAGACGCCACCCCAGCCCCGTTCCAGATGTCGTAGTCTGCTGTGACGCGACAGCCGGTTTGAATTTCGCGTCCGGTTGTAGCATTTAAACTCAATTTTCGGGAAGGCATTTTTGTTTTCGGAAAAACTGAATCTGTCGTTATTCATGAAATCCAACAGACAGTCTGGGGTATTTTTGTTACGGGAGCATGTACACACACGAGCGCGCGCGCGCACGCACACACACACACACACGTTCATATGCGCACACGCCCGCGCGCGCGAATACGGCGGTATTCGAAATCTCAACTACGTCACAATGTGACCTGCCAAATACCAAAACATGATGGGTTGCCTACCAATCAGGGGCAGATTATTACCCATCCCCCCTACGATAATATTCAGCTAGGCCAATGAGGTGGGAAATGTTTAACTATTTTCTTATCTTCATACTAATGTCATAATTATTTCATTAAATTGTAGGTACAACCAAATGCATGGCCGAAATGGTTGTATACTCGTAGCTAAGCTATAAATCACCACAGAGCATTCATTATATTTTGCCTGCAAATTGTTTGATATTTCACTGTAGAATGTTTTTGTATTGTTTTGTTGCAGGTTCCATCAGTGACAATAAAACTCGAAATTAATGACATAATATGCATTCATATTCCTGGTCAGGTAGCGTAACAATCATTTCAGAAACAGAAGACATACTTCCTTCTCAACATATTGCATATTGTAATACATAATTTCTATACAACAGAAATCATTTCAAAACAAATTTTTGTCAAGATGTTATAAAAGATACACTTTGAAAAACTTGTGCATTTTGAAAAAGGGGGAAAAGTTGAAATAGAGAGCAAATCTTTGTATTTTCAGAAAATTTATAAGATGACACCTTATTCTAGATTTTGTAAAATTATTTCAATTAAAATAATCTTGTATATTCCATGCATGTCTACATTTAAAAAGTACAAAAGTTAATCTGAAAAATTGAACACTAATAAATAAATAAAAAATTAATAATATTGCGTGTAAGTGCTATTTCTTTATTTGATTTGCATATTTAGCTCTGGACAACATTAAAATGGAAGAAAAAAAGGAATCAATTTTGAGAAAATGTCGAGAACATTGGGTGGTATGTTAACATACCACTATATAGAAATTATCGTTAAACTTGTAGAGCTAAAAGTTAAAACAAATCAAAGATAGGACACATATTTTGAAAATTATGCAAAGATTAATATCAGCTATATGTACTCTTCAGCATACATTATTAATTGTAATGTAATGATTAAAATAAAAGTATATTTCAGTGAAGAATTATTACATACCATACTTACTGTATCATTGTTAGGTACCCAAAATATCATTTCTCTTCCATAATTTCTGTGCTTCTGACCAGAAGGCAGCAATGCAATTGATTCCCTGTCACTACATTCAACAGCTTTATTGGTAAAACTTCTACTTCTCATAAAGTCAGAAACTTAAATATTTGAATATACAAAGAATTTCTACAAGTGTGAACATTGTACACTTCATCTACATGTTTGAAACTTGCTGCTATTGTTCTTACCAATTTATCTTAAACCCTGAAAAGAAGATCCTAATGAAAATGGTTTTAAGTAAGCAAATGATATTCATTTAAAAACTTACTCAAATGTTTTGGAAAAAACCTTGTATACATTGTCTTAGGTAACTTGGAAAAGGGTTAAAATTTGAAATTACAGAACAAAAACTATAAGTTTTGCCTCACAATACCCCTTACACCACATACAGTAAAATTAATCCATATAGGCCTAGTGGGTATTTATTGAATGCAAAAATTCAGATAAAAAATTAAAACTTCAATAAATTTGAAAAAATAATAAAATTGAATACAAGGTTTTAATTTATTATTTTACTTCAGCATTTGGCCTAAAGAAAAATCAATATCTGATGAAGAAAGTTACAATATTTGAGGAAATATTAGGAACAACGGAAAAAATTTAAATAATGTACGCACATTTTCAAATACAAATTTTCAGGAATCACAGAAATATTTTTTTTAACTAATGTTTTAGAAAAATAAGAGAAAATAATGCAGTGTCGTTCTTTTGAATCCTGGTAATTATTTACTATAAAAGACAATCTATTAAATGTAAATTAGTAATGTACTTTATATTTGAATGGAAATTTAATTGAAAGATTTAAGTAGATTCATTTCTACTTGTTTATGAGAATTTATTCGATAATACGATGAAATGAAAAAAGAATATTTTCATTTACATAGCTAGTTTTTAACAGAGATACTCGTGTTTATGAAGTACCTCCATTAACTTTGGTTAAATCTCTTGATACACAGGCAGAGTCACTTCTTTTATCCCCTTAAGGTAAGTTCGTCAACTTCATTCAAAATTGTCAAGTTGTATTGTTATTGACCATGATACATCTTGAATAGCAGTTTTTCTTCTAATACTCTGATATTGGATGAACAAAACAACATCTCATTGTGCTGCTAGATATCTTAAGAATAACTTGACACAAGATACAACTTCTTGTGGAACTCTCTCATACTCAATGCTGGAAAATGTGAAGATGTTGTTGAAGGTATAGTCACTTCATATTATTTTGAATCATCCCTGTATCCTGTTGTTTGTAATCTTTGCTTTTCTGAAATAATGTATTTGGCTTGTTTAATTTACTTAAAATTCGAGAAATCTGAATGGAATGTAGGTAATTAAATAACAGTAATCATAAGATTGGCGCATCTGTTACATCATCTAAAGACGTTTCACATTTATGAACTTTTTTGTACTTAAAGCCATTATAACCACACTTAATTATGTTTCAAAATACCATTCCTCAAGTTAATTCAATGTTCTCAAAGGATGATTTTCCATTCCTGTCCCAGCCATTAGTTGCCAGTTGAAACAATTGAGTATTCTTTTCATTCCTCCATTTTGCCACTTGTTGCAACTGCTCAGGTGCAGATGATCTTGGCCTTGCAGAGAATGGTTGAGAATTGCACCTTGATGATTCTGGGTACTCTGCAAAAATTATTACAATGTTAGCTTAGCATTTCATCTTTGTTACATACTACAGTGTTACGAAATAATAGTGCCTAATATAGATAAAAATAAAGTTGGTTTGTTTCATGAAAGAATTTCCTTAAGTATGTAGTATTTACAATCTTAAGCCATTTTTAACCAGTTTTAACCAATATTTCTTGAAACACTATTCCTCCAAACAAGTTATATTATTAAATCTACACTTTTTTTTTTCTTCAACTTCCAGTCCCTGAAGAAAAAGTTATCATGTGTGAAAACTCAATGGGGAAACCTACACCAACCAACATTGCACCAACAGAAAGGCAAAGAAAGTAGCCTAATTCCTGAGAATTTGCATTTTTAGAAATTCTGTGTTCATATTGCAGAATATTATTTTAATGATGACAACTTTCACCCATTTCTCAGCTTTTCTGTACTTATAAATATTCTAAACCTATTGCAAATAACAAGACACCTGACCTATTCAAGCTTGTTTACAGACAAGAAATATCATGAGATCAATCATTTTTCTTGTGGCTGATAAAAAACGAACTCATTGGTATTGAAACCAGAATTAGCCTCTTTGCAACGTCTCTCTTCAAACAGACATTTTATGCCACAAAACAAGTGTGTTCAAATAATAAAAAGAATGATAGTGTGGTTTCAGCTACATAAACAAATAGGTAACTGTCCAAAACCTGGACCTAAAATTGTCCAACATCAATACAATTCATACATTCATGATCTGTCATAATTACAATTTATGTTAGATAGTGTATCAACAAAACATCAGGTCAAGGTATTTTTGTATGTTTTTTCACATGAGAAGAATGTTGGATAAGTTTCATTTTATGTAATGTTTCTATAGATACCAATTAATATTTTATTATAAAACAGATTTTAAAATCATATCTAAATGTTAATTACCTACTTATTCACAGTATTTCTATCTATACAACTACACAAATGATTGATGTTATATAATTTGTATTTATTTAAATCTAATCCGAAAGTATGATAACAATAATGTTAATGTTAAATTAATTTATATGGCTAGGTAAAGAATGTGACAGTAGTAGTAATAAGATCAGCAAACAATATTGTACACATAATATTGTACATTCACAAGGAATAAAACAATTTTTTTTACATTGGCTAAACTTGTAATGAAGATTGTAAAAGATTTATTGAATATAACTTGTTGAATTAATTTAGCTGTTATTTAAAAAAAAAGATTTATGCTACAAATCTGAGACAGAGAATATCCAAAGAAATAATATAACATTACGATATATTTTTTGAAAGTATTCATTCTCTGCAGCAGTGTCATGATGCAAATTTTTCATACATCTGAACTTTTTCCGTGACTTTTTGGATAGCATTATGCTAAGAGATTCTGCAAAATTATTTTGGTTCTATGTATTCCTGTTGATTATTTTATTAATTAATGCACTATGATCTCTTACATGGGAAAATAAAAGAATAATTTTTCAGAGCAAATAAAATCTATGCTAAAGTAATTGCTACTTTACCCTTAAATATTTTAGAATTTCTTTAAAAAAAAAAATATCTTATATGATTATCTTAAACACTCAACATTGCTGCTCTAGAGCAATTCCAATTATGAAAAATAAAAATGTTGAAAATAAGAATAAACAAGAGGTACTCGCAGAATGACACTACACATTTATTTGAATGTCAAAAGGCACAGAACAATATCTTTTAAAATAGTTAACTAGGTACATTTAAAATATTCACAATATCTGTAGCATTAAATAAAAATCAATAGCTACTTTTCTAAGGAAATACCTATCAATATATTTTTGCATTTGGGCCTGCTGATATAATTTTATAAAACACAAATATTTCTTGATATTTAATAACATTTTTTCCTCCATTCTGTTAAATTAAAAAGAATAATTATGATTATTTGTGTAAGTTTACAATTTGCTTTTGTAATAATTTGTATTTTTTAATAAAGCAAGAAATTTAAGCTCAGGGTTAACAGCTCATAAAACAAATTGAAGACAACTACTAACACATACATTTTATAAATTATTTGAACTTACATTCAGAAAAATAATTTAGTTTTGCACTATGCTTATTTAGAGTAGATATGACTTCATTCTAAAACATTTTTATGAACAAAACCAAATGATTTACAGTGAATTACAGTTCTCTCATCATCTCAGGGCTACGTTATTTTTCTCAGTGGAAGAAAATTGAAGGAGACTCATTATTTCTATCCTTCAAAACATAGTAATAATTTCATTCCCATCTCTGAATATCTGTTACTAGCAAAAAATAGTTGATGAACTGAAGAAGAATTAACTTGGATGATGGCATTCCAGCAGAACGTATAACTTTTCATATTTAACAACTCACAGAACTTTTCATATTTTTTAAAACCAACACTTCCCCTTCTTTGTCATGTAATTTAGCTAATTTTCTAAATTCTTACAAAGTGATAGATTAAAGAAGTTTCCAAAACTATTGATAAAATTTATATGCAATATGTTTATAATAAAACTATTATATGTAGTGAAATGTTTACTAAAAAGAACACATTATTAGTTTCAGTGTCAGATTATATGATTTATTTTACTTTATTTACTGTATTGTAAAAACTTAATGTCATGTAGATGGTTTAAGTATAGTCTGCACATGTATTCTTGAGCTCCAGAATCATTACCCATCCTTATAGCACATTTTAATAGTTCTTTCAAGAATATTCTTGAGAAACATGATTTCTGGATATCATAGATATGACCGACCCTATATTAATTGTCTTTAAAGGCAAAGCAAATTTGTGGACTTCTGGAAACTGTTTTAAACACTCAAGTAGGCCTTTAATATTAGTAATCTAAATTTGCTCCAATTTTCAAGGGGAGCTTCAGAAGTTATGTGAAAAAACTCAAAATGTTCAAACTTTTCAATTTTTCTCAAATTCCTTCAAAACTAACCATTTAATCGAAATGTTCATTACTGTCAAAAAAGTAAAGTGCAACATTCCCCGGAGATTAAGTACCAATATTTTGCAATGCGACAAAATATTCTGGTAAAAATGCTTCGCACAAAAACGCCAATTTTTCCATTTTCGAAAAACTGTCATTACATCTCCATAGTATAACAATAAATATTGGCAATAAAATGAGCAGTTGGACAATAAATACCATTCGATTGTGCCATTCGAAGCATGGCCGGCCAGAGCTGGGCCAGAGAATAGAGTGGTATTATGCGGCATAAAGCAAATGCATTGCAACGAACACTTATTGTAGAGCATTTACTGGCTTTGTTTCATTCTCAGAATATAAAGCAGATATGCACTTTTGTCGCACCTCAGCAGCAGTAGCATTGGATTTGCTGAGCATCCCTGCTGCTTCCTGCAGATTTCTGGTTTCCATGCCTTAGTGTTTTGCAGTTTTCCTGTATGAAAAATGAAGTATCGCAGTCACTGAATGCACGGAGAAGGAGCATGTTGTCTTTAGATTCTTGGGAAATCTTGAAATTTAACGGGCTGTAGACAACACTGTCTTGTCTGCCATCGCCTGGCTTCAGTAGAAAAACGTTAGGGGAAACATTGAAGCTGAGTCAGACAAAATTGCAAGAAGACGAACGTCCTCTCCGATGGCAACCGCAGAGATAGGGGTGTCAACTTCAAAAGTATCGGCCGCAATTAAGGTATTGTCAACCAAAGCAGCTTGACGTGCACAACTTCATTCAACATTTAATTTGGTGCACTTTGTTTGGCGGTCCTGCGCAGCCGCTCAGCTGACTTTAAGTTCTCCCACTTCTCTCATCAGGGTTCTCATGAAACACAATTGTGTCCTTTTTGGTACTGCTTGACATATTCCACATATTTTGCTAATATGGATCAATGTAGTTCTTTTGCCTCGCATAACACTCTGGGAAAGAAAAAAAAAATCCCCATCCATGGATTTTAAAAATAAATTTAGTCAGGGTGTCAAAGAACTTGTAAAACTCAGATTTTGGTGTTTTTCACATACTTGGGTCATCAAACTTAGAGGCCGAGGGACCAATTCACACAGAAAATATTACATAAGCTTTTTGATGGACTTCTTGTGAGACACATTCAGCAAAACATCATTTCAGCGTTTACACGAACAAGAAAGTCGTGAATTTTGTCTTGAGATAACATTTTTTTAGGTGTAAGACTCGACGATTTCTTTCAAACATAACACTTCCAACATTGCCATCAATGATCTTTGAAATGCCTAAATTCTCAATTCCATCAGATTTGTAGCAATTAATATTTCCATCACTATCCCAGTGTTATAGAATATACAGTATAAGCTTCACGAACAGGAAAAGGATCATGTATCATAGACAAGGCACACAAGTTTTTAGCATCCGCATTGTCTCTTTATATTATTGCATTTCTAGCATCCCCATGCTACTCAGTAGATTCACATGAAACACCACAAAACTCGACATTGTCTAAGATATCAACTGCTGCACGCATCGAAGCAATCCATTTTGCCAGTGTGCTGCCTATCAATTCTCAGCCGTGCGTTGAGCCACCACTACTTTTTATATCCAACGAATCAGTTTGTTCTATAGTCATGTCGGGTCAAATTCATACCAAAATATTTTCTGACCTTCGGATTTTGAACCACCCCTCAGTTACTAACTACCTTTTTTAACAATTTGTTGCGTCTTTGACGCAACCCTTCTTAAATCCTTGCTGGGCGTTGAGCACCTGCGTAGACTAATCCTCCTTTACTATCTTTGTCAAGGCTCGTAACTTCGCAGTCCGTGCCTTTTGTCCCTTCGGCCAGGGGCTCGACGCCGTTAGATCCCGGGATTCTTAGCCGGCCACCCAACCAGGAGCCCGCGAGTCTCGAATTAGCTTAACCTCTGTGACTTCGCGGAGCGTAGTAACCGAATTCGGCTAACGTCGCCGACAAATTTTTGATGACAAAGTTTCGTTTCCAGTACAATCATGGACATCACTAGCTCCAAATAGCATGGGGGAGGCGATTCAATAGATAAGGCATAGATTACGAGGTAGTTCCCTCAGAAAAATTTGGAAATATCAAGACCTGAAACATGTCGAAGCTATCTAAATGCCTTCAATTACGAATTTAAGAGGTACTTCAAACTCTTAAGACACTTCGAAAAATATTGAAGACGAGACCCCTCGTCCCCCTCAGACAGTATCACCAGTGAGTTCAATTATGTCTTGTAAGAATAAATGAAATGATTTTGCATATACGAGATTGCCACTGGCATCAACATATGGAAGCACATCTTTAAAGCATTGCAAATATCATTCTCCTCTAAACTCATCTCACACAAATTTCTTTATAATAGTGAAGAGTTTTGAAATGCTGAACCCACAATCGTGTTAGCCATCCATTGTTAGCAACTTCTACTTTTAATAACTTCAAAATATAATTAAAACAAAAAAATATCACTAAAATAAATACAATGTTCATTTTTTTAAAAAAACTGTTTTTTGGAAAGGGTAGAAAAATTGGAATTTTTGGGTGTAATATTTCTACAAAAATACTCACGCATTTACTAAAGTATTGATACACAATCAGAATTTACTATTCTACATTTTTGGTAACAATAAAATTTTCAATTATGCTTAGTTTTTAAAAAATATTGATAAAATAGAGAACAAGTTCGAACATTTTGAATTTTTGTGTCATAACTACTTAATCTCTCGAAAATCCGCACAAATTACTCATAACAAATCTACGAAAGTGATTAAAACAATTTCCAGAACTCCGCCAATTTTTGGGAGGCGGATCCTTTTTAGGGACTAATTTCACTGGCTTGTTATTGTAACCTTAAATTTTGTTTTCATATTCCCACGAAAATTATGACCTGCAGAACTTGAAGAGAAAGGTCATTGTAACTTTTCAAATTGCTCTATAAAACAGAGGAAGACACTTCAAACCCAATATGATAATCTTTTGCATCACTCACAGAACCATTTAACCGGTTTACAGTATGTAACTGATGGACACTGATTTTAATAATTCAGTTTTGTTGCACAAATAAAAAACACACATACAAAACAAAACATTAAAGCAACTTTCTGGCTACTTTTCTTCGACGTTTCAAAATTATAATGACAGAGGAACTCTACTCGTACTACTATATCCATCTACAAATACATACGCATTAAATGAAATGAAAATTATTAGGGGAAGTGACTAGTATAACAAATTATCAGTTTGAAATTTTAAATAAAATGACTGACACCATCATTGCTCTCTGATCAATAAGATTTGGTCTAAAGTGGATTCTAACAAAAGAAAACTTGCAATTGAATTGTCCCTGTAAGGCCACTGTATTAGCTTTAAAAATGGTGAAATAAAGCTCAGGCTATCGAACTACATTCTTGGGCGCATGCAAAACGGGAGCCCTCGGAGACCAGGCATCAGTCCCTTACCCCTCTCTGGTCTCCCTTAATTAGTTTCATGTGAAAATGAAACCTGGGTAACATTTGTAGTGACCGATCATCCACAGATTATGTTCACTTGCAAATCAGGCACTCGTCCAGGAGCTATTGAGATAACGTGTAGAATTGTGCAAGTTTAATGAAAAAATATGAAATGTCAAGTAAAGTAACTTTACTTTATGTACATAATTTTTACTAGAAAATAGGAAGAAGTTTTTAATAATTAAAACTGAATAAAAGGTTGAAAAAGGATAGTCAATAGGAATACATAAGGATCATTTTTATAAATCTGCCGCTGGACCCATCCATCAAGGTTTAACAAAAAGTTGTATTCTATGATCAAAAAACTAAAGTCTTAAAATAAATATATCAATCTCCAAACACATGAAGGATTGAAGATAACTTTTTGCCAATCGTGAATTTCATATAAAAGAGCAGCACATTAGGCATTGTTGCACTTGTCGTGCACTTGTTTTCGGCGGGTGACGTTTTGACTCAAAGAAATTTGCGCTGGACCTCGGCGTTCGCGGGGTTTTCTAATAATCGAAAGTAGAATCGCATTGAAACATATTTTTAGAAAATGCCCTTCCACGGGACTACATACCCTAGAAGTTTGTAACAATAATTCTTAGACATTATGTACGCGGACAGGAGAGTGGTAGAGATGGTGTGGAATGATTAATCAGCCAAACCTGCACTGACTGACTGCAATGTCACTGATTAAACAAACGATCACCTTGATCAAACAAACTCAATGAAATAATTTTTACTCTTCGTATTGTGTCGTTCAAATTTTAATATTGTCATAGTTTAATTTATTTTGCTAAATTGTGTGTTGAAGTTCACAAAGGTAGTTAACCTTGCTATTTTTGTGTGTATTTTTAGAATACGGGTAGTTAACTGACCGGATATATCTCCAGTTCCATAAAATAATCGAAAATTAATATTGTGTTAATTGCAATATTCTAAGTTCCGCGACAATTTTCTATAACTTGTAGTTTCTGAGAAAAATGTAAGCGAACTTTATTCTAATAAAGTTGCTTTTAAACTTTTAATCGCAAATATAATAAAAACATTGTGTACGATAGTGGAACTTGAGTTTAAATTACGAAAGATTTTATGTTTCTTTACCCTCAGAATGTTAGCCGTGAAATTAGTTCTAAAATGTGTTAGAAATTACTAAATTGTGTACTGTGCTTCAGGACATTTTGACGAGAGATTTGAGAGACTATGGTTTAAAGTATATGGGATGCAATTATCTGATTTATTTTATCGTCACATATGCTAGGTGATTGATTAGGTGAGGAAATAATTGAAGTACTCTTCGTCAACTTAATGGATTAATTCATTGAAGCGGCTTTCGACGGCTTTTCCGTCATCATCAGTGTACAAATAATATAAACAAAATTCAAAATAAGAAGAAATACAAATAATTCATTTAATAAACGTACTGAAATTAACATAAGTACAAAAGAGGGAGAATTAATACAAACAATGAAATTACAATAGACACATACAAAATATTGATAATAATGATACAATTAATAATAATAATAATAATAATAATAATAATAATAATAATAATAATAATAATAATAATAATAATAAACCAATATCAAATGAAATTACAAAAAAAGTTGAGCCGATTGCTTACCTCGCTATATGCGGCAAAAGTCGGGATACAGTGCACAGAGGGAGTTTGAAATGGGTTTTAAGTGATCGCCGGCGTTCAAATTATTCTTATTTTCTTGTTTTGTATTTTATTTAAATTATCTGTAGACGTCGTAAGCCATTGAAAGCCAGCTCTCTGAATAAATCCATTAAGTTGACGCAGGTGACTTCAATCATTTGATCATTTAATCACCCCTGATCGGCATTCCGTCAGTCCTTGATTTGTTGAACTACGACTGCTTATTTTAATTTTTCCCAACTCGTCAACGTACCGCTCATGACTCAGGCTAGAACTGTCGACCAGCGGCTTCGTCACGGGGGGAGGGGCACGAGGGAGGTGACGGTGCGGCGCGAGTCGCCGGAGCAGGTGGAGTGCGCACCTGAGGAGGAGAAGGTGCGCCGCCGCCCGCGGCCCCTCACCTCGCAGCGCCCGGCCACGCCCCCGCCGCCAGTGCCCCTGGCGGCGCTGTCGCGGCGCCGCACGTTGAACACGCCGTACACGATTGGGTTCATGCACGAGTTGGTGCACGCGAAGATGAAGAGGCCGCTCCTGATGCGCTCGTCCACCCGCTCCGCCGACTCGCGGTCGAACCAGTACCTGCGGACGAAGCGAACAGACCCCGCACGTCTCAGCGGTAGGCACTCGCGCCACTAAAGGCCCATTCACAATCCAAACGTAAACATAAGCACAGCGCATAGACATAAACATTAACATAAGTGATAGACTGAAGTATTCACAATGTCTAACACAAACGTAAGCAAAATAAGAGTTTCTATTGGCTGTGAAACACTGATTTTTTTTATTGGTTGGATGTGAGAATCGATTTCGAGGTGTCTATGGCCCATATGGCGTTAGTTTTTCTATCGACTTCGCTCCAATTTCGATTCTCGATTTAGAGTTACCGTTCTGTCATTGGTTCATTTCTGATGTCTTACGTAAGCATAAGCACAGAAGCATGAAGCTTGCAAGCTTTTAAGTTTACGTCTTGCGGCTTATGCGAAGGCATTGTGAACGAGTCCGCTTATGGACGTAGTCCTAACTTTTATGTTAACGTCATGCTTATGTTTATGTTTGCATTGTGAATGGGCCTTAAGCAGGGGGAGGGGCACGAAATAGTCGTTTACGTAACTAGTGCACGAAGTGAGTCTTTGGCGTACGAAGGAAGTGTTGATAGGAATCGAGTCCGGCGTTTTGAAAATAGTACGCCAAAGACATGTTCGTACGAGTATCGTACATTATTTTTAGCAGAAATTCATGGAAACAATATTATACTATACTTTTGGGATTAGTCTCAATGCGGGAGGCAGCGGCTATGTTGATTCGTTAGCTACTTGACTGGCCGGGAGACGCCGCGTCCTAGGCACAAGTGCCAACGTTTCAACCGACATTCTGTGCGTACGAGCTTTTTTTCACCTTTTCTTAGCTACATAACTTGAACAATCTTTATTTCCATTTTTTTTTTTTTTTCATTTTTGATGATCAAAGGAAGGATAAAATCCGTCTAGACTGCATTTTTAGGGATAGTTTGAAGTACATCTTTCGATAATTTAAGCTGTTTTCGGCCGATTTTAGATTTTTGACGCATTTGAGCGGGGGTAATATCGAGTGGCTCCCTTGGAAATTTTCTTCATGTTTTCTTCAAATTTTCTACATCGAATTCGTCCGTTAAATACAAATTAATACTAATTATAATTATTGAAATTAATATTAATTATTTTGCAATAATTATTGAAAAAGAGCAAGCCAACTACTTGATGACTATAAAGTACAAGAGTTGACTTTTACAACTAAATAAAACAGTGTTTCAAATTGTGTCCCACCGGAAGTGACCAGCGCACTAAAACTAGTGTTGCTTCAACAGCACACACTTTCGTGCATTTTGTGTCATTCAATTTTTAAAAATTCAGAGAGTACAACTAAAATAAAACGTGCTTCATTTTTACATTTTTTTGGTTGATTGCTCTCGACCATTGCCGACAGCACAGGCGCGAGGTGGCAGAGCGACAACACCATCAGTATAAATTATGAAGCAGGCCTCGGACCATTAATAAAACAATGAACAGAAATAATTATGTTAAATCCGTGATTAAAATGACATGTGAAAAGCGCCTTTTGCGCACTCTCAGAAACACAATAAAGACAACACACAATAAAGTGTTGAATCTCCGTGGTAAGTACCCACAAAATCAAAATATTCATTTGAAATTCGCAGGGCTTCGAGTTCGCCCAGAGTGTAGATACATTTGAAAATATACAACCTTTGAACACATTAGCCTATCCATAATATATTATTGCCGTATTTATTTTTTAAGCGCCTTTTGCGCACTCTCAGAAACAAAATAAAGACAACACACAATAAAGTGTTGAATCTCCGTGGTAAGTACCCACAAAAATCAAAATATGTATTTGAAATTCGTAGGGCTTCGAGTTCGCCCAGAGTGTAGATCCATTTCAAAATATACAACCTTTGGACACATTAGCCTATCCATAATATATTATTGCCGTATTTATTTTTTAAGCGCCTTTTGCGCACTCTCAGAAACACAATAAAGACAACACACAATAAAGTGTTGAATCTCCGTGGTAAGTACACACAAAAATCAAAATATCCATTTGAAATTCGCTGGGCTTCGAGTTCGCCCAGGTCGATGAGGGAATGTCACATTTGGAGAAAATCGTCGGAACGGTGTAGGTGCTAATGTTGACCACAAACGGACACATACACATTTTGCCGTAAACTAATTTTTCGGTGCCAAGGACCCATAAAACGGGTATTCTGACTCCACAACGCGTTAGAGGAAGTAATTTATTATATATAAGATTGAGAATGATCCAATTTTTCGGTTCCAGGGTCCGATATAACAAGTTTTTTTTTGTGTAAATCTCGCCGTTTTTTTGTGGCTGCATTACAATACTCTTTCAATACTAGGTTAGTAGTATGCAAACAATTAAAATAAATACGGCAATAATATAGTAGATGCGATTAAATTTATCACAGATGAAATCAACTATAGTATCGATGAAAACATTCCTTGTTTGACTATCTTCTTAGATCTTGCTAAGGCATTTGATACTGTTAATCATGAGATATTGTTGAACAAATTATATAAAATGGGATTTAGAGGCACTTCTTATAATCTGTTAAAAGCTATTTGACGAATAGGAAACAGATGGTGAGAATAAATAACGTTATTAGTGAGACACAAATTGTAACCTGCGGTGTTCCACAAGGTACTACATAGGGACCCATACTTTTTTTATTATACATAAACGATATTTTTGGAATATTGACTCAAGGTGAATTGGTATCATTTGCAGATGATACAGCTGTAATAATTAAAGGCAAAACATGGCCTGAGGTTCTTGGGCGAGCCGAACAAAATATGAAATTGATAACTACATGGCTAAAAGATAATTATTTAAGACTCAATATCAAAAAACGTTTATGTAACTTATGGTAGTTATCAAGATAGCATTCCTGTCGATTGTTCGATAAAAATACATAAAATTTCATGCGATTATTGTTGTTGTCCTGATATGAATAGAACATCGATTGCTAAGTATTTGGGGATCTATACTGATTGTAATTTTAAATGGAGTCATCAAATTCAACAAATTGTAAAAAAGTTAGATACTTGATTTATATCTTTTATAAGTTGAGAACTATAATCAATACTAAGCAATTGATGTCTCTATACTATGCATTGTTTTGGTCCATAGCAACATTGTAGCATGGGGTGGAGCCTACGATAATAATATGAAAGCGTTAATTGATATACAGAAACGAATTATAAAGATCATTTATAATAAAAGCAAACTATTTTCATCGAAAATAATATTTAGAGAAAATAAAATAATCAGTGTGAAGAAATTGTATATAGAAAAAGCGTTATTAACAAACTTTGAGTCTATGTATAATGATTATAAAACTATTACAGTGACAAAAAGGAACACAGATATCATTCCAAAAAAAATTCATAAAGAAATTAGTAGACGTCGGCATTATTATATTTGTTATAAAATATTCAACGCGTTGAGTACAGAACTCAAAAATTGTGATGTTAATACTCGAGGACAACGAAAGCGTATCAGATCCTGGATTCAGTAATTCAATCATTCTATCAACCCAAGCAGTGACTAAGGAATAATGTCTGAAGATGTCTCAAATTATATTATATTTTATATTATTTTTCATTTTATAATTTTCATTTTTCTTTAATTTCGTTTTTTCTTCAAAAATTTATAAATGAAACAGGTAGACATATATGATACATGATTAGTCATTGCAGGTTCGCGCACTAGACTATGTCTTCTGCGAAATAATGTCAACATTATTTGTACTTTGTTACAACCTGTAAATAAATAAATAAATAAATAAATAAATAAATAAATAAATAAATAAATATTATGGATAGGCTAATGTGTTCAAAGATTGTATATTTTCAAATGTATCTATGACATGTTCAATGTCATTTTTATCACGGATTTAACATAATTATTTATGTTAATTGATTTATTAATGGTCCGAGGCCTTCTTCATAATTTATACTGATGGTGTTGCCGCCCTGCCCCCCTCCCGCCTGCGCTGTCATCAGTGGTCGAGAGCAATCAACCCATAAAAATGTAAAAATTAAGCAATAGCGCTCTCTACACTGCTGAGCACGGTTCATTTGATTTTCACACTGCATTCATGCAATGTTGTGGTGATCTTTGGAAGAAGAAAAGCGAAACACATATAATTGTTCTTACGTTCATAAATTGCAGGAAATGACCAAAGAGCGATATTACTGATTAAACTGTGAATTTGGATGTAAAAGTACACACGTGTCACATTTTCGGCGTGAATCCTTTCAGGTCATAATTTTATATGTCCAACTTTTCCATGCTATTTTTCACCCATATTGATTCCTATGGTTTCGATGGTTTCTGAATAACTCTATTTGTTCGCCCTTGAAGGGGCACACTGTGGTATGGAAGATACGACATACGATGCCCAAATCTCATGTGTATGAGATCGCAGGGCCAAGTCTTGTACAGGAATTTCCTGTCAGCGTACATCATTAATTTGTGTGTCATTTGTGCACTGGAATTCATAATCTATCACTGAAGAGAACGCGGATTAAACGATTCATGGGGAGATGTAAGAGAGATGATATGTAAGAGGAGAGTGAGGAGGTGGAAGAGAAGAGTGGGAAGAGGTGAATTGGGAGATGGAAGAGGAGAGGGGGAGATGGAAGAGGAAAGTGGGGAGAGGGGAAAGTAGAATGGGGAGATGGAAGAGGAGAGTGAGAAGAGGGGAGAGGAGAGTGGGGAATGGCCTAAAATTGAGAAGGGGATGGTGTGCTGACGGGTGGTCGACACGTGAACAGTCGTTCAGAAGATTTTCGTCTTTCTCGTTTTCGTGAAATGGTGTGTGCAAATGATCCAAAAACTAGGGGTCGTGAGATAATGTGATAGAACAATTAATAAGAACTGAATTTCACAGTATTGGGTTTTCTGAAAAGATTAAAATAAAATATTATTCCCTACCATGAATTAAGTTTTACTGTAAAATGCCAAGACTGGAAGCAGGAAGGAGAGGTAGAAGTACATACACGTCTGTACTTTTAACTCCTCTAATGACAATGAGAACAGAAACTTTACGTTCTTTAACGAACAAAAAGATACCCGAACCTAACAGTTCGGGTATCTGTTGGTTCCAACAAGTTGAAATCTCTACTCCCGACCTGTGAACACATTACATCAACTGGAAGAAGTAATATTATTTTGTTGAATATAGAAAACAATGCTGATTGGAAAACGTTAACATTGGTTAAAGCACAAGGTTTTCTTTTTTTATACCATTTGAATTCTATTTTCTTTCTCTTTTAAACATCTCTTCTCTTGTAATATACTTAAGAGAACATGTTGTTCCCTTAAGTATATTACAAGAGAAATCTATGGATATTGGTTATATCCAGTCTAAAATGCTACGAATTTTGGAATGTTTAGAACTCAGAAGATAATTTCAAAGAATTTGGCAAAATATTTCTTCTGAGGTGATAAATGAACATGCACAAAATAAAAAAAAAGTGAGAACAAAGAGAAGTCGCGTTCAGAAAAATATTCTACGAAATTTTAAACAATGTACTTAATCAGATAAGAAGTAGATTATCCGATTTCGAAAATTTCAGTTTCATCACTCTTCTTCATTCCTTAAAATGTTTGAACTACAAAACGCGTTTCCCTTAACATACTTTTTCAAACTAATAATATCCTACAATTCAATCTTTGATTCAATACTCCTGATAAATGAATTTAGCGTTGTTTGCTTGTCTGAAGTTCAAGATTTTCACGGGAATCGGTCGTTCAGATTGTGAAAATGAACGAGAGACTTGACATGGGCCATACCTGAAGTACACGAATTAGCGTGTCTAGTTTTAACTGCTCTATCAAGCAAAGCTTAAGTTCAACAATCAAAGAAAAATCTCGCTACTGATTAACTATATATCAAGAAAGACTTTCACTATCAATGATATCGATCGAAATGCAATTACTTTTTAACTTCGTAAACATGCCCATAATTTGGAGATTTTTTCTGAAGAAATTTCAAGGAATAAAGCAGACATTCCAGTAAATTTGGTAAACATAATAAATTGGGTAATAATAAAATATGGCGAAAGTAGCTTAAAATACTGTTCAGGATTTCTCCTATTTTTTTATTCGGCATTATAAACGACATTTTGCTTAAAATATTTGATAAAACGGTATTTTAAGGCACAGATTATGACATACTAGCCCTTTATGGCACAAATATTTGCTTCATTTAACGTAAAGCGAATCACAGCGAAGGAATCGTGAGACGACGAATTTTGCTTATGAAATTTGTTTCCTATCTTTTTTCTTTGATAATTTTATAATGCTGTTGTAAAAAAATGTATTCGCAAATCTTTTATAATGTTTTATTGCTCGGGAATAAGTTTGAAAACTCGCCCGTAACGTCGCTGGTTCTCAAATCATGAACTAATGCCTTATGGTGCGCTCTTCAAAAACGTGTTTGTATTTCGATTTCATTTTAACGTTATGCCAAAGACCGTGGATAGGAGCGTTGCTAACGCCCCACGCGCGGCGGACACTCTTTGCAGGCTGTGAGTCAGTTTGAGCTTGCGGGAGTTTCCTTCTCGTAAAGAAGAAACCGACTTGGGCACCAGTCATCAAGCCGCCTGTCCACGGACACCCTACGCTGCCACTTTCACGCGAGAGGAACAGAAATAGAGCCATTACTTACACCATGACGTAAACCTATTAAAGTATCCCCTTGATTATACTTAAATACACTACCCAACAAATTGCCATTTGTAAGGCCGCAAGCGCTGAGAAAGAAAGTGATTTAACTGCTGTTGTCAGAAAAGTGTCCACTTGGTTAACGCTAACGCGAAATTTTTTTATCCCGGTACCTCTGGGAGTGACTGAAATGTGAGAATCGGCGCCGTGATTACAGGAGCGCGTTTGATGAGGGATGTTGTGTGCAAAAGGTTTCGCCGCCTGGTTCCTCACCAGACCGACATGATGTTGTAGGGCGTCCAGCACATGAAGAAGACGAGCACGATGACCAGCGTCATCTTGAGCGAGCGCGTCTTGGCCCGCCCGAGGAAGCCCAGGCCGGAGCGCCGGAACACGTCTGCGCAAGAACGGCACCAACGCTTTCAGGAATTACTCAATTTCGCCCAATTAATAAATTATCGATATAATTATGCACTCATGTAAACAAAAATATTATTCGATTTCGGGATCTGCAAATCGAAAGGATTTTTTCCCATCAATATTCGTATTAATGATGAAAAATCTACATTTTTATGTCAAAATAAGGTCGATGAACTTTCATAACATAGAAACGTCATGAATGAATTTTCATAACATATTTAACTATGGCTTAAAATATTACATATATTTCCAAAATGTATTATGAATACTCAGTTTCGCGTAAATCTGATTTTTTTTACTCACAGACAAAAACGCTGTAATAACGTAAATTAAAACAAACACTTGTGATAAATTTCAACATATTTCGAACAAACAGAAATATCAAATAATATCAATGATTTTCAAGTTTCTGAAAAAAATTGAAACCTATAAAAATTAAACAAGCAGTCATCAATAGACCTCTGAGCACCTTGGCGGTGCCAGGATTGATTTGGGCGCCTTCATTCAATGTTAGGGATGAGGAGTCATGAAACATTCAAGAAAAAAGTATTACAGTGAACACTATTTTCAAAGAAAAATTGTAAAAAGTATAAAGTATTTTTACATTAAGGAGCATCGTTATATTACGAACATCACATGTTAATCATTTACATAAAAAACCGCATAACATTTTTTTCTCGAATTTTGTCTAAATCTGTACAAATGTGCTGTTTTTTTGTTGTTTTTTGTTTTTGTTGAAAATACAATTCCAGTGATTGCAGCGTTTAAAATGGCAGATACTTAAAAAGTAACTCAGAAGAATTGTTGGCGATCAGTAATGAATAATTAGTTTCTGAGATTCGCCTATGTTCTCCGCACCCCACAGCTTTCTGAATATGGCACCAATTTAAAAGTGTTAACTCATAATATAGCTTTTTTGAGGTAGGTCCAGGAAAACATGCATTAACGTGTAATCAATCCCAATATTAGGATTGACTGATTTATTAGTGATTCCGGGCGCGTTAACCGTTAAGATCATTAATCCAGTATGTATAGTGTATGTTTTTTTCTTCGAATGGCGGTGGTGGCGGCGGTGATCTTCGTAATCTTCTGAATGGCTAGATTCAGCGCCGAATTACCCGTCGGCTATCGAGGGTTCCCTCAATCAGGGATCTTCCACCAGCGGGGCCGGCCCCAGCCGGGACAAGCTCTAAGCTCCCGACTAGTCTACTGGCATGAGTGGTAGTGTAGAGCATGTGTGTGTAAAGGGTGACGACAGGACACGGAAGAGGAAGGAAAGAACGCGCACGGGCCTTAGCCCGTTTATTAGGGTACTGCTCCGACATTTGCCTGACATTGATCGTAGAAATCACGGAAAAGTAGCAATCAGAGTAGCTGGCCTCTAGAATTCTCCGCCAGACAGCGACTGAATTCGACCTACCTATGTAGCCAATGTCGAAAATCTTGCCACCAGCGTCGGGACTCGAACCCTAGGATCTTCTGATCAGAGACACAGCTGTGACATCAATTAATGTCCTGAGCCACCTAAGCCGTTCCATTTTAACACAATTACTAAATGATTTATGAATGTATGAATTTCCAATATTTTAAACGTTTTGCAATTATTTTCTGTATCCCCCTAAAGCTACAAAATAGGCATTTGCCTCAGAATCCGAGGAAAAGAGTGTGAGTGGGTGGGCGGGAAAGAGCACGTGTGGGAGGGTGGAAGCGTGTGGAAGAGGACGGTTGGAGAGGGGTGGTCGACGATGCGAGCGGGAGTGCGTGGACGTGAAAGCAGTTGGGAGCGTGGGAGCGTGTGGGCGGGGCGGTGCAGGGCGGGTGGGAGCGTGCGCGCGAGGGCGGCGCTCACCGTCTCCCGTGCGTCGCGAGCGCCGGAAGATCTCAGCCACGATGGAGCCGTAGGCGAAGATGATGATGAGGAGCGGGATGCCGTACATGAAGGAGGAGCTGAAGATGGCGTAGAGCACCTCCGCGCGGTGCGACGTCAACACGCCCCACGTGATGCACTGCTCGTACCACGTGACGGTCGGGTGGCTCTGCACGCTGAACACCATAGCCTGCCAACAAGCAACTGGGCTCAAAATGGGGAAAGAGAAGATAATTAACAATGAGAGTAATGTAACAGGTGCGAAAGTGAAATGAAAACGAACCGAGATAAGGAAAGGGCGAATGTTTACAAAGGATCGTTCTGCGAAATACGAACAGAAATTTGAATTAAGAAGAGTACAGTGAAGTAAAGACATTGAAATAGGCAGTTCAGGAATATCATTTTATCATAAAGAACTCGAATGTGTATGTATGAATTCACTACGGCATTCATACATACACTACGGCTTTCTGTGCATGCAGAAATACACGAATATTTAAAAATAAGCAGGTGGGATCAAATAATAGATCGCTGCGTTCGAGAAATATTACAGTACCCGATATCTAACA
This sequence comes from Gryllus longicercus, assembly GCA_038098605.1. Taxonomy (NCBI): domain Eukaryota; kingdom Metazoa; phylum Arthropoda; class Insecta; order Orthoptera; family Gryllidae; genus Gryllus; species Gryllus longicercus. Next base: position 1,756,052 of record JAZDUA010000111.1, read on the forward strand.
AGAACTTCATTCAAGGTTTAGAGAAAATTTTAAAATTAGAATACAAATTAAGGACATAGTTTGAAATATATGGTGCTTGGTTCCAATATAAATGAGTAATTATTATTAAAACACCATATAAAAATGTACTTACTAAAGAGGAATTACAAAACAAATGTTAATGTTTAATTTATAATTGTATAATAATTTACATAAATATGCTGTGGAATGACAGACGGAAGGTCAGGCATTTTTGAAAGAATATAGGTATTGTGGTGAGTTATCGTTGGCATTTCTAAAGAAATGATTATATGGGTCGTCATTGCCAACAATATTATTTATTAAAAGCTGCTTTTTAATAAATAATATTGTTGGCAATGACGACCCATATAATTATTTCATTTTTGAAAGAACCAACAACACTTTTTCGGCATCTTTAAAAAAAGCATTCCGTTTAAATCTCGACATCCATTTTTTGCAGTATATACGGGCCCGGGAAAGTAAGTCCAGACATTACACTGGTCTGCATGATGAAGTGGTTTTCTTTATAATACGTCTTCTTTATAAAGTAGGTCATTACGATTTTTAAAATAAAAACTTTTTTCTGTATCACTATTTTTATGATCAATGTATTGGACATATCTAGTTTGTTACTTCTGTTGAAAGCAAATAAATATCATGAAATTTGTTGTTGAAATTGTTACATTTGGCAACACTAGCATGCAACAATACTTTTCTTATATTTACGACAATTCATGTTGAGTATACTATCAGTTTTCAGTTAGTGAGAATTTACATTTCTGAGTGGTTGCTGTATTAGCTCAATGTGTGTTTTTTGAAGTAATATGCCTTCCAGAAAATGTAAAAATAATCCTGACATATTGTGGCACATTTGTGGGGGTTGTGTGGCAAGAAAAAGGAGACGAAATATCATAAAATGTTTAAAAGATGCATACCATGCCTATGAAACTAGGAGATCGGGACAAAAAATGGACTCACAAAAAAGGGTGTCTTACTTGTGTTGAACAATTAAGGAAATGGAGTCAAGGGAAGAAAATTAGCACGCCTTTTGCTGGATTTGGCATGATTTGGATTTGGCATGAGCCTCGAAATCGTGTAGATGATTTTTTTGTGCATGTGACACTGCAGGCTACAATTCAAAAATCCTGAAAAATAAAGATTATCCAAACATCTTGCCAACAAAAAGGCCCGTCGCTCATCGACCAGATTTTCCTGTACCTTCTCCATCAGAAACACTTGGAAACATCTTCAAATTCTAAAGGCAATTGCAGTGATTGAAATACACTTCAAGAGGACGTCAAGCAGTCTCAACAGTTCCGACAAAATGACCTTTTACTTGATAAGGGACTTTGGTCTTTCTAAGGCTGCTGCTCAAATCCTGGGATCAACACTAAAAGAAAAGAAGCTCTTAGCTCCAGGAGCATCATTTGCATGTTATAGACACCGCGGTGTCACGGTGCAACGTGAAGAACTAGTCCCGTACTTCTGTCAAGAAGAGAATTTTACATACTGCCATGATATTCCTGGTTTAGTGAATGCTTTGGAAGCTGAAAAATACATTACAAGTGATTGGCGGCTTTTTATAAACTTCTCAAAAGTATGAAAGCTGTTCTCTTATATAACGGGAACAATTATTCGTCAGTTCCTATTGCCCACTTTTTACACAAGGAAATCTAAAACAAGTGAAAAAACGAATTAGAAAATATTATTAATGTTCATATAAATGATATTACATTTTGACAATGCTCAAGCATTGTTTATATTAAATATTTTTGTTAATTTATTGTATTTCAAAAAATTAATTATTTGAGTCGAAAGTAAAGCTATACTTTTATTATTTCTTGTATTATATAAAACTGACACGTGATGTTGCAAAAGGGATTTCAAATTTAAATTCAAAATGGTCACGTTAAAGTTATTCACATATTAAAATAAAAACCCTAGCCAAGAAGTTAAAATTTGCAGACAAGTGCTATTGATGGACTTTTGAAATGAAACACCGGATTATCGGTTTAACAGATTTTGCAGGTCACACATTGATTTTTATCGAATAAGATAATATAGCCTCCCGACTTTAGCCTTGTAATATATTTTATATCGAAGTACTATTTGGTGGCGATAGATGCGTGCGTGATAGGGATGCGACGTTGATGCTGATGTTTCATAACATGGATGTTATTATAAAATCAATATTTTGAAGCCGATGTATTTTGAACCTATACATTGTGTGTTCGATGTTTTTCTTGGTAGATATTTTTTAAACAAAAAAGTACCATATAATAAAATTCTATAATAATTTCCAGACATCCATAAATTGAATATTCCTAAGACCAAAGTTCCAAGGGTGAAAGATAAATAAAATCGTGTTTTCGTCATTAAAAAAAACTATAATATTTTTGAATTATCGAATAAGTCAATCAAAGGTTTTTTTAATTATCCTGATATTGTTTGACTGTGTTTTGTCAGATATACCTCAATTAAAAATTAATAATTAAATCCCCGACCTCGAACTTCAATGGTTAGTTATCTAGAGTTAATTCATCGATTTATATTAGCATCAATGATTTGGGTCGATGTTTGGTTGTCGATGTCGCATCCCCAGTGCGCGGCAGGGCGGGGGACGAGCCCAGAGCTCGTTGCCTAAGCCGTTTGCGGTGTCCCCGTATCGCCGTATCGCGCGGCCGCCGATTGGCTCCCCGCACGCGCTCCTCCCCCGCCCCTTCCGCGGCCGAGCGAACAGGCGCCGCGCCCGCTCGTCACGTTCATTTCGAATTCATTACGCACGCAACTGTTTCATTCTCACGGCCCCCTACAACAGTGGATTACAATCAAAACGTTTATTGGCATTGGAGAAAAATGGGTCCCAGAAAAAATAGTGTTGTCACTATGGGGAACATTATTTTTTTTTTTTTTCAAAAACTTTCCCCTGATTCTCAACAGATATCAAGACAATGGCAAGCTCGATTGACTAAAATGGCGTCACAATCATTTATTATAATTTATACCTAATGCAGTTTCACCTTATTTATAGCATTGAGAAAACACTTTCCTAGATGACATGAGTGCTTCAAATATCTATTAAGTGTGTAGTTACGCACTCGTTATATTGATGATATTTGTCAAAGTATTTTACGACCTGCTATTTATGGCACACTTGGTAAAAGGTTCCAAATATAAACATAAATTAATCCTCTTTCGTGATATCGATTTTGAGGCTGTGCGTTCACAATACTATAACTGCTTAGCACCACTCTCGTAAGTAAACAGTGAAGTCGAAGTTCTCAACAAACCTTTTGTGGATCTTTCTGATAAACATACGCCACGAAAAAAAAAAGTCGTGGAATACGTCCTGCTCCGCCTTGGCTCTTCGACAAATTGAAACAATTTATGCGACATTATGACTGGTCCTGCAATCCCTTTGGATATAATAACATTTTTGTGAGAAAAACCTTATAAAAATCATCGAAATTCCATTAAACAAAAATGAATGTTCGTGTATATTATATGCTTATGAAACAAATTAATATTCCATTAAACTAAAAAAATCGGCAATTTCATAATCACTTGACATTTGAATAAATAAAAAAAATATCAGCTAGACTTTCAAAAACTTTAGAACCTAATCATCTAAATTTCCATTCGACGCATTCTTACGTTAGATTGCAGGATCGTTTATTAAGTAAATATATTTGAATCCATTCAATCAATACTGTCGAACTTGCACCTAGTCGTCTGTGTTTAAGAATCAATTTTATTTCTAGAAAAAGTGACCCTGAAATTAATAATATTGTCACTTTCCAAACATCCAATGCAAAATATTCTGATAAAAAAGTTAAGTTTGCCTTTCCAGCTCTCAGAGACGTAATTAATACTCCCAATATATTAGGAATATGCCAAATTGCAGTGTCTGTTATTATCTTGATAAGACGTATCCTTCATATTTAGACAATCAAACAACAGTTATTCCATAAAAGAAATGCTTCAGTTATTACTTAAAAGGAAAGCACACATTTCAAACACACTTATTAAGTGTGTTTGTAGTAATGTGAGAAGTCTAACAAAACACACACAAATTTCTTTAAAAATATATACATAAAATTACCAACATACAAATTTTTTGTAACTGTTGTTTGATTTTGTAAATATAAAGGATACCTCATCAAGTTCATTAATACTTATAGCGGGTATTCAGCCTCAGGCTTGGTGCTTGCACATTAACTCCCCTAATTAAAAATTTGCACAGTCCTCTTCGACTTGAAATTATCGTCCAATCAACATGATAGCGAAACCTTCAAAAGTTCTTCAAAAAGGCCTACGAAAGTAAACAGAAAAGCGGTTAATGGGTTCAAACTTTCTCAACAACTTTTAATCGCGAGAAATAAAAGAGAAAGTAAATTTAAAAGCAAAAGTACACAGACTGCATAAGGGAAAGTACCTAAAGAAAAAGAAAAACTCTGATAATCACTTTTCTGTAACGACTTTAAATTTTAGTTTGACAAATGTTTGTAGATTTGTTTGTAAGTTTTGTTTTGTAAGTTGTTCTAAAGTTGTAGAGAGCAGTTGCAGCCCCGTTCGTTTATCACTGGAGACGTAACAATTAATTGCCACTAAAATATATCTCTTTTTAGTCACGAATATGTCTGCGTTGTTTTTGCAGGACAAGTGGGCATGTGACTATAGATGAATGGTCTTTAGTAACAAAGCCATTCATCTAACATCGTCCTTGTGGTAATTCTTTACTACGAGCTTGAGAGATAATCATATGATTAGCGTAGCGATAATTGGCCTTATCTTTCAACCGAAACAAATCCCATTTTCGAAGGCAATGTTCGCAGTGATGCGCTGGAGAGGAGTAGCTCACCTGGGGCATGCTGCACAGGAAGGACATGACCCAGGCAGCCGTCAGCATGATGCGGCCCCGCCGATCGACTTGTGACAGACTCATGGGTCGCAAAATGGCGAAGTACCTGCAGGACACACGTGTCTTCTTTAAAGGCTACATCTCAATCACAGAATTTGTATCTCATAATATTATGTATAAGTGAGTTGCTATGTTAAACATTTTTATTTAAGGTGAAAAGTATATTATTTAGGTAATAACTTCGGATAATAATATTAGGAAAAGTTGCTTACCCTTCAAATTAATATAAAATGCGATATTTCTATATTTACATGCGTTCCAATTGCATTAATATTGAATGACCAAGTGTAAAGGAGCTCTGACAATCATCCAGACGATATAATAAATAAATCGGAGCTTGTAAGGAGAGCTGATCCTATTTCGAACACCTTACAATAGCTCAAAAAGAAGACAGAAGGCTGACGATACAACCTTTTATTTTCCTTCTTAAAAGCATATAGATGACTCCCGAGGAAACAACGAAACTAAACGAAGACATTTTAGCATCCCCTGTTAACAAAGAACATAGAACGTGTGCCCAGTTTCTATGATCACACATAGAGATTTCAAAAACCTAGTTTCCGGAAAAAATCGAATGAAACTTGAACCGGCCGCGATAGCACTGCGGCAACATTGTTACCTCTGCTACATCGTTGACCCGTACGTCTCAGGTTTCGAATCACGACGGTGGCAGATTTTCCACTCTGGCTGTATGGAATTCAGCCGCTATTCTGGTGGAGAATTCTAGCGGGCGGATAGTTTTCGTGGTTTCTCCGGTCGATGCCAGGCGAATGCCGGAGCACTATCCTAACAAACGGGCCACGGGCGAGCTATCTATAATTCCCAATTTTTGCCTCCATGTCTCCCCTTTCACACACACACACACACACACACATACACACTTATACTAGTAAGCACTACACTTCCACACCCGGAAGATTGGAGCTTGTCCCGGCAAGGGCGGATCGAAACTTAAGTAGATTTTTGGAGGTGGGAAGCTCAGCAGCCGACGTGTAGATCGGCGCAGGAGGGAGGGAAGCACGTGGCCGCTTCCCGGGCTGCGCGCTCACCTGTCCATGCTGATGCAGACGAGGACGAAGCTGGAGAGGAAGAGTCCGAAGACGCGGCACACGGCCATGAGACGGCAGAGCAGGTCCCCCGCGCGCCACGACACCGTCGCCGCCCACGCGATCTGCAGCGGCATCATGAGGAACGTCACCTGCGCACGCACGCGCGCGCCCTGCGCTCGCAGTCTATTCTCACAAGCATCGCTTAGCTCCTCATTCAATAACGCTTGACAGAAGGCTCGTTTAGAACGTTATATGTACTGTTTTCATTAACAACACAAAAATATTGGATTTGGGGGGCATAGTCCCCATGCTGACAGGGCCCTCTTCCTAGGTCCAGTACAGTTTTTCCCTATCTGTTTTATTCTAATTGTAACTATGATAAATAGCTAGAGCTTTTTTGTGGAAGCTCGTAGCCATCTGGGGCCAACACGTCATCACGGAACAATGAGGCGGCAGCGAAGACGAATGAAATCGCAACCCTTCAGGTAGGTAGAAGCCGCGAGGCGCTCAAGTGTCCATCCATCTTGCAGCGCAGGCCATCGATGCATTTGCCTTTTCCAGATGCCACTGTGCCTAGCCCTGTGTTCACTATATCACCAAATATTCGTCATTTCTATCTGCCCTTCCTCCCTGCCAGCGTTTCGCGATCTCTCTCATTTTAAATGACATCATAGGAAGTTTATAACAAAACTTAAATTTTAATTCACTTCACACAATAATGATACTTTATGAATTGGACTCTGCTGTAGAATACGCTATTCAATGGAAGTTAGTAAGTAGAAGTAAACCTATAGCGCTCGCCTAAAACCTGTATTAGCTTCAGAGTATTGTTATTTTCTACAAAGAACTTTGAAATTATAAACAGTAACTGATTTTAGAGAAAGGTAGGTCAACGAAATGTCGATGGGGTAATTACTGTTACTGTACAACATGAAAATTTAAGCTTTAAAAACCCTTGCTATTCCAGAGATATGAATTAAACTGACGCTTTTAAAAGCATAGTTTTGCGTGGTTCCGCTATTGTGTTCTCGTGCATATTTCATTCGGTTCGAAATTTTCCATATATGCAACTAAAATGCTGAAATAAAATCAATTTGCATTTTATTCTTCAATTCGTATTTTTCTAAAGCATACGAGTGTGCTTAAAGGAATTAGAGTCTAAAAGGGATAAACGCAAAAATAAAGTAAATCTATGAAGAATGACGTTCATTGCCAAGTTGAGTTACAAACTGAAAGTAGTACTCATATATTGAGATATATTCACGATTTAAAGAGGAATCGTGGCACATATTGTGCATTAGAATTTCCAAGTTCTAAGGTAAGTGCAAATAATGACTTCTTTGAAAATTGTCTCTTCCTAAGATAAGATCAGTATTATGATAGGTTATTCTGGTTCATGTGGGGACCATCACAAAGGGTTAAAAGAAATACGTAAAAAAGAACAAAAGAAGTCAAGAAGGACGCGAGAAATAACATATATAAAAGCGGGCGAGAGTAGAAAGTGACCGGGAGAGAACCAGTGGAAAATAAAGTGTATAAGTTTTATATTGGTACACTTGAAAAATTTCCGAACTTAAATATACAGAAAATAAATGGAAAAGGCAAATCTAAAAGAATTTCCAATTTAATAAGTGTACAAAGTGAATGCTCAGAAATGGGAAGAAGCGTGAGTGCTCGCCAATCCAATTGAAGATAACGCAGTAGTTACTCAAGAGGCACTAATTAAGGATCTATTGGTCAAGGGAAGACAGTTGAAAGGCGGGCATTATGATTTGCGTAGGAGAACGTGCTAAAGGATGGCAGAGGTCGGACCTAGATCCGACAGCGCAGTTCATTTACGGAATAATCCATGGTCGTGGTGGTTGGAGTAATGGGAAGAGTATCGCAAGGTGAAATCAAGAACGCGAACCATTAATAAGTTAAGTGAATGTATTTTTAGAGAAAGGCGGTGTTTTTCTTTAGAAAATCTAAATTAAAAATTGTAACGCATCGAAACAACAAGACGGCGTGGAGTTAATGAATGCGGGAAGGAGACGTTTTTCGTCGGCGGAGGAAAAAATGCAGAGGGCAAGTATGAAACAGAATCGGAGGCACCATGGGCGTGAGAAAGCAATAGATATCGGGTGAATGATGAATTGTGTGAATATGTTGTAAATATTTCATGAAAGTTATGATTTTTATTGCATTGTGATATTTGTGACTATTTATAGCGACAACAGTGGAGCTGCGAGATTGGCTAAGGAGAATTTATTAAGGCAAAATTATAATGCTTAGGAAAGATGAACGTGTTTTTCATTCAAGTAGTTCAAAAATAGATTGAAAAAATCCTACGTAATTTTTCATCACTTGGAATCTCATATGGGTAAGTCTATCGACTCACATAATATATAAATTTTTCTTAGTGTGAAGGTTGATTCCAATTTGAAACGTAATGGGAATAAGAATAAATTGTGAATTATAGCAATGAATATTGAGTTGAGCCGAAGCAGGCGAAAATAAACAGTTGGAAATAACTTAGTATAATTAGGAGAAATAGAGGAATCGTAGTTCGCAGCATGCAATGTAAAAATTTCTGCATCTTGAACTAAGAATGCAATTTCCGTATATAATAAAGAGATAATATCACAAATATATAAATTAAAAAGAGTAGGTGATAATGGTGAATGCTGATGAATTTCAGACTAAATATTCCGATCGTAAGAAAGAGTTGTTGATTTTTACTATTAATTTACGATTGAGTGAAATGCATTTGATGATTTTCCTAAATAAATAGGAAAACCACAAGTTCTCATTTTAAAAACTAAACCGTCATAAAAGCAACTGGCATCGTTTGTATCATGCGTTATCCTTAATCAAATGTAATTTCAATGTCTAAAAATATACGTGAAGTACGTCGCTTTATTTGGAAATTTGTGTCTATATAATCTGTGTGGCGTTATAATTGGTATGTACGGGAATAATTTGTCTAAAAGGAAATTGGCTATTGGTTACCACATTACTTTTTTGTGAATTTGATAATTCTAATTAAAATTACTTTTTCAAATATTTTTGAGAAATTAGAAAGTAAAAAAATTGGCCTAAAAATTGCAGGTTTCTTTTGATCTGCATTTGGTTTTTGAATTGCTAGTATGAAAACTGTTTTCCAGTGTGTTGAAAAATAATTTATTATAAGACCAAACGTTTTTTTTTTTCGTTTCCGTATTATTTCATCTCAAATTTGAGAATGAAGCTATTATGAAGCGAGTGAAAGCATTTGGCGTCTTTAGTATCAGGCGTTGTTCTTTTGCACAAGACACAATAAGCTTGCGGGTAGACATTTGAATGAAGACGAGACTTTTAAGTATCTTTCGATTTTTTGTTCAATTCCAATTATGGAATGTTCACCTCAGTATTACGAAGTTAACGTCAGTGATTCCTATATTGCATTGAAAACGAAGACTGCAAACGTTTTTGAAGAAATACAGAAATCATTACAATTCATTACAGAAATATGTAGCTCGAAAGGGCATTTATACGAAATTTAAGTCAATTACGACAAGAAAACAAATAATTTTTACCCCGAATCTCATCTTCCTGCTGTGACTATTAAGTTCCACAAATCTCCAAATGGCGATTTTGTTGCAACTGTTTGTACGGATGTACTCATCTGTGGTATGTAAAAGAGTGTGTGAACTCTAATACGATGCTTTTGATACACTCGCATTGCTTCACTGCGGATTTCACATTTCATGGTTCATAGGCCACATGCTGATAGCCCTGCAGTCTTAACATCACTCAGATAATCTTGCATCACACTTTACTAAAACTTGTACAGTTCTACAAAAAACATCGCCTCCGCATTGACACTTCTAAGTGATTCATCTAATGAAATGCTCAAACATCAATTGTCTTAAAAGTGCCCTCATGACGATTCTCGAAAAGCGATCCCGCGGGCGAAAGATCCCGAAACATTAAATCATGGCTATGTTAGATTCAGAGCAGAATGGCACAAATACCACGTATACCATCTCAGCGCGATCTTTAATCTTTATCTTCAGTCCTTTCAAGAAGTCAGATTAAAATTCAGATGGCTAAACTGTGTACTGTAAATGACTAAACTGTGTACTGTAAACAATTCCCACCTTGAGAACACGTTAGTTCTCTCAGAACAATTTGGATGTAGTGGCGCTGCAACAGTACCATTACTCAATCGTCAATATGATGAAGCGAGTCGTAACGTTTCATGTAAATTCCCGAAAGAATTTAGAAATTCAAAGCATTTCACCAATGTAACTGCATCAAAACCCGTGTTTTTTAGACTGCTATCAGAATATCCCAGAAGTACCCGGCTAAGAATTGTGCCAAACGATTTGTCTTATCAAGACAAATGTCGAAACAAAAACTTGTTTTTAAAGTGAATTCTCTCAGAATGTTCTGGATGAAGCCGAAAAAACTTGCATTGGTAGACTGGAAGCTAAGACCGAGTGACGTACAAACGGTCACAGGTTCCTTGATTATTATTATTATTATTATTATTATTATTATTATTAAAGTGCGCCATGAAAGTCTCTCCGCAGTAGCACCTTGTAGGAGAGACAGCGTACAACAGAAGTTATGCTAGCGCGACCTGCAGCTTGAAAACGTAAATTGATTACTCACCATGATCACAACGGATGTTGGAAGTATTATGCTCTTCACCTGTTTCCCAGTTACTTGGACGCTACCAACATAAGGGCAAATTTTTAATAGGAGGCCTTGTTTCGGCTCGGTGCGGATAGACTTTCCTCGTGCACTGTATTAATAATATTAATATTACTAATTTCCTATGCGCGCAGGATTCTAAACAAACCCCTTGCGACTTCCAGCCATTTGAGGGGTGTCTATGGTTTCATTAGATATCAAGAACGCAAAAAATCCAAAAACAATGTAATCTTTCGATTTTGACTGAAAAAAACAACAACAAATATTTGATACTATACGCGCAAGTTTGCTTGATATTTCATAGCGGGGGGTGCGGGGAGAAGAGGGACGTCACAGCTGAAAAGAGCGTACCAACTGTGAGCATGAACTTAATTCCCCAAAGCGTGCCACGAGAAATGCTGCTTGTTTAAAAAGTACGTGGTGGTTGTTGCCAGCATTGTAAACTGGTACGTGCTGTTCCGAGTCAAACCTAACTATCTCAACGTTCCGTGCTATTCAGCGCTGAGTGAGGACTAGGGAGCTCGTGTATCAAGAAAACTTGCGCGAGTAATAGTTATTCTCGCACTGCGCTCACTAAGTCAATGCTCACGACAGCACGTCTCCGAGGGAGAGGCCGCCCAGCATCAAACATTTGTTATGTTCGTACCAGCAGGTCCGCGATGGCGAGGTGCATGAGCATGTGGTTGACGCGCGAGCGCGCGCGCCCGCGCTGCCGCAGGATGATGGTGAGCACGGTGAGGTTGCCGGCCGCCGACGCCACCATGAGCGCGCTGTAGCACGCGATGGAGACGACGTGGCCCGAGTTGAAGGTCATGTCGCGCGGCAGCTGCAGGTCGCCGTCGCTGGCGTTGGAGGGCAGCACCCACATGGGCGGCGCCGCAGACGCCTCCATCGCCGACGCCTCCTCCTCCTCCTTCTCCACCCTGAGGGGACACAAACGACTTCGTTGCAGTCACTGGCAATCGAGTGGATTCAGTTCGACCCGATGAAGTTTTGTAAAAAAACACGCATTGAATATTGCAATTTTTACTTTTTCGTCTACCACGTCCTTACGTTGTGACGAGAAATTATTGTAACGATGTGCCGGAAAGTGGCAATTTTTTTACAGAAAGACTCGTACACTTCGCCCGAGACCTCGCCACTGAAGATGCCCACCGCAGTCGTGGGCGAAACGTTTGGTATCTCAAAGCCAATTGGACCACGGCCCATCAGCCCGGAAGACATGAAGAATATAGAAAGACTCGTAGTTTGCAGCCCCGATATAGAAAAAGTGGAAACTTCTTGCCCCCGTGTGTAGCAACTAACTTCTTCAAGCATGTTCTGTAGTCATAATCCACGTTTTGTGGGCCCTTGATCATGTAACAGCACTCGGTACTTAGAGTCTCACCGCGAGACATGCGGGCACCGGAAAAGACCTCTATTAACGCTATCCCCTTTCCCCACCCCCGCTGAACCTGTTTTCCCACTGCTTGACAACCTTCCAGGCAGAGAAGGGATTTCGGATCATTTATTGGGGGGCGGGGCAAAGGGTCCCCTCGCAAAAGATGGTGAAAAGTTCCCTTAAACCAAATGGCATATGAGTAGTTACACTATAATTCTAACGTAAACATAATATTTTTGAAATATTTCTTAGCCCCTGTGCCACAGCCCAAACCCCTATACAGACAGAACATTTTTTATTTTTTTTTCTTCAACTTAAAACTATTTTATTTGATTGGAAAAAATATGAAAATTATACTATATTATTCTATTAAATATATTATGCTATCAGAAAAACATTTTTTGATATTCTCTCAGCGCAAAATTCAAACGCAATGTTTTTTTTAAAATACCAAAAAATAATTGTCACTGTCTTAGAACCACGGAACAGTCATGAAATTAATCTCAAAAGTTCTTATTAAAACACAAAACGTTAATGATTTTTTCATATTTTTCGATTGCTGAGCTTTAGTTAAATAATAAAAACAATTTTTACTATTTTAAATCACATTTTAAAAATGTGTGCAACAGTTTTGAGCATATATTTGAGTGTTGTAATAAACTTAATTACACTTGTAATAAAAATTGTTGTTGTTCAAGAAACAACGAAACGTTTTTGATAATGATACCAACATTATAATTAAAACAGCAGATTCGCTTTTAAAAGAAGAGAAAAGTGAAATTACGCTAATAACATTGAATATAACAGAAAATATTCAGTGGAGATAACAGGTTCACTTTTTTGTCAGTGTACATTTGGCATCAAACAAATAGCATGCATTAGTTACAATATATTACAAGGACTGGAAATTAATTTCTCTCTGGAAAATAATATATCGCCTCAGTGCTACAAATTCCAACACTAGGTAGCTTGAAAAAAGTATCGGCCAAAGGTCACAAGCGAAAAAGTCTCTCCTGAGATGAACGTAGCACATCGGGAATGGGGACCTTACTGAAGACACTCAGTTTCAAGCTAGATGTTACGTGACATTCCGCGGGTCAAAGCACGTTGCATTCTACGTAGGCGACAGGAAGCGCGCGACTGCCAGCCTCCCGACACCTGCTGCGCCGCGCGAAAAAGTGGTAAGTTTCAATAGCCACTTGCGCCTTATCGCTATCGAAAGGATCTAGTACGTTATTTTGCGAGTGAAAGGGCCTTCGAAGGTGGGGCTTCCAACAGTGCACAAAGTCAGTGCCAGACTGCCATGGGTGCCAAGATTGCATTACGATACTCGAGTGTACAATGTAGGCAATGAAAAATATACGGAACAAACAATTGAAAATTATTGATTTTTTAAAGGACAAATAAAGATACTGAAATTTTCAGTTCCTACTGTTAGCATATTTTTAGTATATCTACATATTAATAAAATAAATAATTGTGGAGAAATTCTATTTCATAATGACATTCTCGAATATAGTGAACCTCTGATATAGTGGACCAAAACTATCAGTCCCCAGAAGTTTACTATAACCGGAGGCGACTGTATCTTACATTATAATGGAAAAACATAATTATAATATATAACATAATAAAGAGTTTTACTCGACGTCATTCGTAAATTTTCACGTTTCAGGTTCATTTTTAAAAATTGTAAACGCACAGGTTTTGGTGCCTAACACACTCACGTGTGTCACTATGCTCACGCTAGAACTGAGGGATAACAGAAAAGTTAGTCACTCAACTCGGTGACTTCTTTAAAATCCGTACGTTAGGCAGTGTTGACAAATTTATTCTTTTGGAGATCCGTTAAAGAAAATCGTTTTAGATGGACAACGGCCTAAAGTTTTCTGTTTGCAGTCTACGCTTCCATAGATCACAAGAAATGCTGGAAAACATGACTTTCAATGCATCGCGGACCCTCGAAACATAGTTTCGTGAGAAGCACCAATATTTTGGCTTTTGAGATATTACAAACTCTAGGAAATTTGTAATGGAAATAATTTATTTAATCGTAATATATGTTCTTTGCAGTTCTAAACTATGATACATTACAATGCTTTCAGACTATTACAATCAATTTAGGGTATGGCAGGTATGGATGCTGCGAATAGTTAGAATTTAGTACAGCTTTAATTTTGTACGCTGTTTTGCTAATACACACATAAATTTACATTGAATATTACCCGTAAGATGTTCTTCAGCGTTTTTCTCTAATAAGATCGTTTTCAATTAGTTCCGAAAATTCTGTCCCGAGGTCTACAATTATATTTTATTCTTCCCCGAATTTGCTTTCCACTCTCATAATTTTCTCCCCTGTTTTTTTTAGATTAAAACTCCACAAACTCAGTCTAATTTGTATTAACTTTTACTTCGGCAATTTCTCTATGTATCCTTTTGTAGGCCAATATATGTCGACATTAAGACAACTTTTTTGTATGTTTATGTAAATAAGGTGTTAATTTTAATAAGTTGATAGTCACATTCATTTGAAAATCGGTATTTGCACGTTTAATAACAGTGAGAAGTGACTGTGAGAAGTCCAGCGTAATACGTTAAATGCGCTTTCATTTTGTAGCATTACTTCCAGTTCGGTTTTCTCCGTATTCACTTGAAGTTCTTCAAGCCACCAAACCACGTGTTTGAAAATTTCTTCGAATCTTCTGGCCGGATCCGAAAACCAATTATCAGTTCTAGACCAGGAGACCGTTGGCGTCGAATGGCACCTTATGTCCGACTGGTGCATGGGAAGTGGTCTAACCATGAGTGGCGAATCCGCGCAGACACATACTCGCAGTTACTCAAATACTATGAGTATGTAGGGGCTAGTTGAATGGGGCGTCGCCGACGCTTTAAACTGTTTTTAAAGTATTTTCATGTATTGAAAATTTATGTCATGTATAACTTTGTTCAAATATGATCTTACAGTCTCTAGCATTTGACATACCAATGAATCTAGTAGAGATCAATGAATCTAGTACCAGAGAATGTAGTAGCTAATAATGTTTTATTCTTGTTCATAAATTCAAAAATTTCAAAAATTTCCAACCACCCAACGGCCTTGTATGTTATCTCCAAGGGGATATGAACTGGTAATAATGCAATTTCCAAAAATATAAACGACTTAAACATACTTGCAGGTACGAATGATGCTGAATGGTTAGAATTTAATACAGCTAAATTTCTTAACGTGTTTTTGTCTATATGCAAAAAAATGCACATACAAAATCACCTGAAAGCTGCTCTTCAGCGTTATTCTCTAATACGATCATTCTCAATTAGTTATGAAAATCCTGTCGCAAAATATTCTACAACTACATTTTATTCTTCCACGGATTTGCTTAACACTTCCATATTTTTGTCACCTACGTTTTGAAGAAATTAAAAATCTCAACAAAGTCAGTCAAATTGTGTTCACCTCTATTTCTGCAATTGATCTATTTATCGTCTTGTAGGCGAATCTATATAAACATTAAAAGGTGACTTTTCTATGTTTATGTGAATAAGGTGTTAGATACGTTTTAATAAAAATAAGTGTTCCTCACATTCATATCGATATTCAAAATCGGTATTTACAAGCTTCAAAAAGGAAACGTCCGCCTAAGAAAGAAATGTACAGGTAGGTTGATAGGTGCGAAAAAGCCCCGCGCATTTTCTCGGGGGTCACATTTTGGCCAATCAAGAATCAGAGGAGTATCAGGGGAACCTGAACCTTCCTTATTCCAACGAGAAAGTCTCCGTAGACTTATTCACGAGGAAATTGAAAAAAATACTCGAATAAGACGGTCGTACAAATGTATGCTTTCCTTCGATAATGCCACTTATATAATTATTTTTTAGGCAGCCACTACTAAAAGCGACTCTTTCAGGGCATGTCTAACGTGCTAAAAGTACAATTTTTAGCACTGGTACTAAAAGTGAGATGATGCTCAAATGTTCTGATAAATCTGTGAATGCAACAAAGGAAACAAAATACTTTCGTCCGACCGGAAGAACCAAAACGGACGAAGGGACAAAAGGAGTAAAAGGGACAAAAATTTACTGTAACGTTTCTCGGTGGTGAATTAAAACTCACACACACAGGTATTATTTAAACAAAGATGTTTATTCGTAAACAATTACACACTAAAACCACTTGATCTATTTGCAGACATATTACAGTCCTTGTGTTCTTCACTTGACTATTTTCCTTACACACGACTCCGTTTTCTTGATTATTTATTTACACAGTTCACTTCTTCTGATTATCTATTTACACTGTTCACTGCAATCTGATTATTTATTTACACTATTCACTTCTTCTACACTATCACACAGTCCGATGCACTGTCCACGGTCCACTGCACTGACCTCAATTTCCTGCGCAGACCACACTTCACTGCGCACACCAGGGTCCACTGCACTGCTGTTTACCGCGATGCACACTTCACAGCTCAGCTTCACCCTCTCACTTCACAGCTCACCTACGAACCACTTCGCTCGGTAGCCTGCGATCTGTTCGAGCAAACACTACCACGCGCCAGCCGTCTGCGAGGAGAGTCGACGAAGCCTCTTGATGAAATACACTTTACTCACCCTCACGTCCGGGTCACAACCAGCCCGTCCTCCCCGCTGTGAAAGGTGGAATATCTTTTACTTTTAACTGATACGTCGCCTTCGATACGGAATTAGATATACATTTCATAAGTTACTTAGAACGAGACGATCGTGGTTACGAAGGAAATATGAAAACAGTTGAATGGTGCCACATTTTCACTTATGGAGGGAATTATGAGAGGGAAATATAAAGAGAAACCGAGTCAACTAGTTCATTAGTAACAACAAGTAAATAAGTACAACATTAAAAGTACGTAAAAATAAAATCATGTATCACTAGCGTTAAGTGATTCTAATGATCTCGGCCGACAGAAAACCCAGGCCAAAGGCCCTAGGGCTTTTTGTCGTTGCTCGATCACTAGAACTCTGATAAGGAACTAGGTGCTTAAATAAATATTCGAAAAGGGCTGCTCATTAATGTCCGTGTTGTTATTACGGCACGCTTTTTACGCTGCAGCAGATACTAAATTATTTTTGACGTTGTTAATAAATTTGATAATCTGCCTAAAAAGAAACTCTCATTCAAAGAAATCAACTGTATGTAATTTATTTTTCTCAGTCATAACCATCGCCATCATCATAGTTTTAATTAAATGTTATCTTGCAATTTTGCTTGTCTTTTATCACGCAACTTCACATCCATGGGTTCTGGTGCGTAGAAATTTCTGTACATCAAATGTAATCGAAGGAACAGCGATATACGAAGGTCTCACTCTATTTTTTAATTTTGTACATCAAAATTACTTTGAAAAACCGATAGAAATTCACAAACTTTTTATGGATAATTTTCTCAAAAAGTTGTCCCCTCACAAAAAATATTAAAAGCTCTTCCGACGCGCCTGAAGGTGCTCCTGTCTTGCTTCTCTTGCGCAAACACGGAGCGGAGTGTGTTCAATCTCATGTGAAGGAGGAAAATGCGCAGGCGACGATGAAGATAAGATCCCGACGAACCTTTTCTGCGCGCGTTTGAGCTGCAATTATCGGCGCTTAGGACGCCGCCTCCCTCGCTATCCGACTCAACTGATATTCACTGCCATTTATAGCCTCGGGGCCTTAGTAATGCAGTCGGACCTCCATACATCGGAACTCCATAATACACCTAAATTCTCTATAAACCGAATTATTTCAGTTCCTTGAAAATTCCGTTTAAAAACGTTTCTTTATACTATCGAAAATTATTTCTGTACATCGAACTCCTTTTCTGAATTGACTACTTTTTTCCACGAAATAAAAATGTACAGTACTAAACTATAAATTATGTTCAAAAAATTCAGTAGGGCTTTTGATTAAAAAAAATGTTCCAGATGAAGTGTTCCAGTAGATTAACAAGTGTGAACAATATTTTTTAACGGAGAGCATAATATGTGCAAAAAGGCACAATTTTTTAAAAAATTTCAATTAAATGATTATGTCAAGTACATATGTAATGCAAATTACATGCTACTTTTTATAATTCGAAGTTTCTGTATATCGAATATTATCAAAGGGACCGACAAATTCGATTTATTGAGGACCTACTATTTTATTGTGTTTTATATGTTCGTAATATGTTATTTTACGTTTGTAATAATTTAATTTTTTTCTTGGCATGAATGATCTTGTTCTAAAATTTCTTTAGATACACACACCCGTCGGTCGATTCGTGTTATAGATTTGCCGTTGTCAGCATGTAAATAAACACACTTTCAAGTAACGATACGTCACACACAAGGCATCTGTACGTTTGAACTTCAAACTAAAGTCGAAAATAAAATCTACTTCATAAACAACTCGTAGTTAAATATGTAACGCAAAAATAGCGTGTAAAATTCGTTTATGTTTTTTATTGCATTCGTGAAAATTTGCGAATTGTTCTAAAGTCGCGTCGCTTGTTTGCGGAACATTCACTCACGCAATAAAGTGCAACATTATAAATTAGTTGCAAAATACAGTTAACTTTGGTTATAGTGAACTCGAATATAGAGAACTCTTGGTTATAGTGAACTTGTCACTGCTCCCGTTTCACTTATATTACAAATAAGCATAAGAAGATTCGGTTTTAGTGAACCTGAACTTCGGCTATGGTGAACGTAGGAAATAATTCCTTCCTGGAAAAGAATATATCACATCAGTACCAACAAATTCCAAATCTAAGCTACTTGAAAAAAATATCGTCGGCCCAAAGTCATAATCGAAGAGTTTTCCTCTGAGATGAAAGTAACGGACCCGGAATGTGGACCTTGCTGATGACCCCATGTCATTCGGGTCGTGTCCTGCGTGGGCTATAACTGGTGACGGCGACGCGCGTGAGAAGTTTTTTGAAAAGTATAGAGAGAAAATGAATAGTTGACCGGCAATATCTGTAATATTTCGGGCCTCAGAATCCACCGCAGACCGCCGTGAAATACACGTAATATTCATTTCATAAGTAATACCACTAGCGGTTTGAAACTTATCGATAAGTTTACCGTGTCCCGTAGCGACGAGGGAACTTATCTAAAAGTTTCAAACCGTGAGTAGAATTAGGTGAGATTATTTCACGAAAAATCAATTAAACAGTATGAAAATAATGTTCAAAAATAGCGAAAACTATAAGTTGGTTGGCAGTTTCAGATGTTATATTGATTACTGCAGTTTCCGTCATGGAAGGAATATATTTATTTTCCAAAACAGTTGCACGTCATCTGCCGTAAGACTATAGCGAAAAGTACGTAAATGAGCATTTTGATTCTAATTGGTTCATAACCGTCTTTTTATAAAACGCTATTGGCCGAATTGAAAGTAATAGCTGACAAGTGGAATTGTCATCATCAAAACTCCGCTGCGAGAAATGAGCGGCTTGGCGCTTGTGAAGCTCGCTTGACGATGGGAGAGCGCTTGCACCGCAACAGCGAACCAAAGCGAAGAAGCGGCGAAGGCGGGCGGGCGAAGGCCTGCGAGGTAATGGCTCTAACGAGACGAAACGCAGTCGCATGACGCGCGGCGGTCGGCCCCGCCGGCCACAAGCCCTGGTGCGCCCCGCGCCGCCTCGGAGCGATTGCTCCGCCTGCCACCTCCCGCGCGCTTTCGTTCTACTCGTACTTCTTTCTATCTGCCGACGGCGATGCGCTCCGGTTCGGGCCTTGGCTTCACGTCCACAAAGTTCTGCCAGGCTCTTTTGATATTTTGTGAAACGGACCTCGTAGCTCGACAGTACGGTCGACCTGGATGTTCTCGAGTTCGAGTCCCGACGGTGGCGGATTTTCCACTCTAGTTAGGTGGATTTCCGTCGCTGTCTGGAGGACAATTCTAGCGGTCTCTTATCTTAATTGTCCATGTTTTGTTTTCGATTAATATCAGGCGAATTCCGGAACAGTACCCTCACAAATGGGCCATGGACTGCACGCGATCTTTCCTTCCTCTCCCTTGTCCTATCCTCGCCCCTCAATTACACATGCACTACACTAACACGCATGTCGAGAGACGGCAGGAGTATAGAGTTGGTCCCAGCTGGGTCACTGGTGGCCCACTGGTGGGAGGTAACTGGTTGTGGAAAACCCGGCCAGCGACAGGTACATCTGCGCCGTATCTGACTATCCAGCGGGAGATCACCGCCATCTTCCAAGATAAAAAACACACGCACTACACTACGGCACTAATGACAACAGTTAACGCGCCCAAATCACCAATCAATCAATCAATGCCTTAGGCACACTTAATAGCACTATTATACAACTTATTTAGGGACACCGATCGGGAGATTAGAGCACAGGGCTGGGACGGTGCCCCGCTGGCGGAGGTATCTGGAAAGGGACCGCCTCCATCCGCGATACAATATGTTCCAACATTTTTCGGGACTAAGAAGTTGACGTCCCCGAAATCAATGTTCACTCAGTCACCGGCATGTAAACTATTCGAAGGATTTTATTTTATACACTTAGTTCTAAATACATTAAAGTACATGACATAAACGCAATCCTAAAGTATTCATTCTTTTTTCCAAAATTTGCACAAATGTATTTTTTAAGTATTTCTCACTTCGTTAATATTTGCATTAACGCTACTTTTATACTGTATTGAACCGACAACTTGTAATATTGCCGACTTTATACAACGTACAAAGGTCTGTGACCTTCACAGCATACGCTAGTAATGACGTACAAATACTTCTCCAAGAAAATAATATCTTCAAAAATAAACATGCGTGAAATTTCAAAGAACAAATGTTTATTGCATTTAAATTAAACGAGAAATGAAATTTTACAAAAATACACTCAGAACCTATTAACCTAACATCTAATCTAATGTATTAAAACCAAAAGTTAAATTTTCTATTTACACAATGAATGTTGATGTCCTTTAAATGTCCGTTCATTTTTAAATACTTTGAAAAAAAATTGTTCGACATCACTTTGTTTTACCCACGAATCTCTTACATCTTTCACGAATATTGCAGCCCTTCGCCTCTGCAATTGCCCATCGCGTCCGTACGCGAGTTCTGCTTCACTTCGGCCATCTACAACAATTTTTCTCGGAACATTTCTCAATGAATTGTTTCACCACACTCTGCATAACAACACTTTTATATCATGAGCAGAGCTCGTTACTTTTGTGTTCCCAACGAGCGAGTCAGTATTAGAATACTTGATTATTTCTTTCTCTAGAATATATTTTGTTCCATAGAAACATCTCGCCTCCTATACTCACAGCCAAGTCTTCACTTGTCACCCGCAACCAATGCCATCATACACGATCCTTTATGGTACCACACCTTGTCGATCTGTCTTTACAATCACATTGTGATCTGTCACAATATATTATTGCATTTGTGAGTAGAAGTGCTACAAATGATTTTCAATTATGTTTCTTGGAAACTCAAAAGTTTTCTTGAAGTCTTTCTTGCAAAATGACCTGATAATTGCGCATTTTCAGAAACGCTAAAACAATATTTTCTTAAAACAGTTCCACATTTTTTTCATCAAAATGAGCATATAGCAACAGGTGTTACTCTTGTACAATATTCTTAAAGTCATATTTCAATTCTACTGTCGGGAATCCAAAAAAATGAGAAAACATGAAAAATAGACTTTGAGGCGTCAACAGAGATGACGCTGGTGCAAAACTGAAACGATAGACCAGATCCCAGACTGAAGAGATAAGGAAATTTTCGAGTACGAAAAAGTATTTGATATTCTTTAGCAGCACTTCTTCACTTTCTCATTTTTATTTCCCTTAATTCGTAAGAAGAGAAAATATTATAATTGTGTGCTGGAAAAGGGCGAATTTTCGACAGAAAAACTCTTATTGCTAGGCCCTGTTAACGAAAAAGAGGATATTTCTTTTGTATAACTTTCATTCCATATTGACAAGCTATCTGGGAAATTGAAATGTATGTACTATATATTTAGGGAGTTCAAAATAGTTATTTATGATACGAGTGATAAAGTGACATTTTATTTTTCGAGTAGGAAATGTTGCGACACGAAGCCGATAGGCCGAGTAATGCTATGCTTTGGACAAAATAAAATATTTTTTACCACGTGTCATCTGCACTATTTTTAAACCGCCTTTCTGACGTTCCTTTCATTTTAATTGAAGTGCATATATCACTTAATTGGGTGCCATGTTACATTAAGATCAGTTGCAGCTGATCAGGCGAAAGTATTTTGTTTTCTTTATCGCATTCTGTACATTTGAGGATTGTCTCACGTTTACCACTAGTGCTAAAGATAGAACTTTTATCACGCTGTGCATTCCTTAAAAGTAACCGCTTTTACTGGTGACTGTCTAATAGAGTATTTTTATATTAAATTCGCCACGTGTTTCGCTTCGATCTATGGTCTAAGGTCTCTCTTCGGCCTATGGTCTCTCTTCGATCTATGCAAAAAGATCAATCTGACCCATGGAAAAAACGCCCATTAAGCTCTCGAAATATGAACATTTTTTCGACAACTGTATAAAAATTATAATAATTGAAAATAGTTTGTAATTTTACATTGTAATAAAGTGTTCGATACTTCAAGGATGGGCACTCTGTTATACAGGGCAATGAACGCGTAAGCGTTACTTGGGGATACGTCTGTTTACTTCATTATATTTCCATGCGTGAAGTACTTTTTTCTTGGTAACAAGACAAATGTCTTGACAACCATCTCTGCCGTCATCAATTGTTGCACTACACGCATAAGAAACAATCTTCATCGGTATCAAGCAGTTATTAATAGTGCTTCTAGTTGTTGCTGAGAGCATGAATCTTGAATTAATAATTACGAAAATAAACCTCGTCGGTCTGGGCAAACAACGGTGTACACAGAAAGCGTAAATAGTATAAGGTAGAGGAATCTAAGGAAACGAGACGTTACAAAGATGGTCATCAGCACCAAGGCCTGAAATATAGGTAATGAAGGAATATATTCTGTATTCCTCCATGTATATGTGATATTGGTAGTATCGATAAGCACCGGAACGGCAAAAATTTTGATAGAATGATCAAAAACATTTCATCCTAGAGACTACGGTGTGAGTAACGTTTATTTCAGGCCATTGGCCTGGTTTGGGAGGTATTTAATGATATACCTGACCAAGTGTTGCGGGTTGCATTTGGCATGTTTATTTAGATGCGTTTTTTTTAAAATCCTTCACATTTTTGAAGCCAAAGTGCAATTCGTCACGTCTCCGCGCAATTCTCGTTCTTTAGAGATCTCATTTATAAAGATTGGTTGCGTATGGGGGGGGATTTCCTCAAAACGTTTGGGAGTGGAGATCAAATCGAAGAAGATACAGGGGAAGACCGAGAAGAGCATGGAACATGGCAATAACTGAAGCCATGGAAAAAAAGAGAAATGAAGGAAAACGGATATGGGATAAAGAGGCATGGAAATTGGGATGCGGAAAACGGCCAAGTAAGTAAAAAACGCTAGATAGATAGATAGATAGAGAGAGAGAGAGAGAGAGAGAGAGAGAGAGAGAGGGGGAGGTTGCGTATGAGATCTGTAAAAGGTATGTATACTACTGAAATAGTTTAGGAGACGATCTACTTCTCATGCGGATAGCAATGCGCAAAATCCACCCTTTTTATTCAGTTGTAGAAAAATACTATCATTTTCAAATTTTTAAGAGTGCCCTGCATATAATAAAAAATCGAATAATATGAAGTGTGAACTAAGAGAACTCGAATTTTATGATTACTTACAGCAATTCCCAGAGAACATTTGAATTATTGTGCGAAAAACGGGACTGCTCCACGTTTATTTTCATAAATCAGAGCGAGACAGAACTGTTGTCTGCGATGACCGACGTTCAAACACTGCGACGCACCTTTCCGGATACGCAAACGACCGCCCATGCCCTCCCCCTCCCCCCCCCCCACCTCCACCACCGCAAGGGCACTGAGAAAATGCGCAACACGCCACGGTGAGATGGGGGCTGCAAAAGTTGCAATAACAACGAGAACAAAAACACTTTCTACGTTTCTGGGGTCAAAATAGTAAAGGACTTATTTATCGCTAATATTTTCAGAAACACGCTGCTGTGACTAAAATGACTAATTGTGTATGTATTAAAATTAGGCGAGCGCTACACGTAGTTAACATTTTCCATATTTATTTCAGAAATAAATTGAATGTCTTAAATGATACTATATCATTATACTGTTATACATCTTGCATATTTAGTAAAAGTAGTTTAGTCTAAACGCAGGGTATGATGTATAATGTACGTGATCGGAAACTACATATCATGGATATCTAGACAGAATCATTTTATATATCAGTGTGAAACGATTTTTCAAGCTGGATGCCAAAGAATCGTCGACGTGTACTGTTGTTTTCAACACATAAAATTGAATAAATCTTGTTACAATTAGACATTAAACTTGCCTTTTGTAAGGACTTCCTAAATTGCGAAAAAATGAGCATGTGTAAGACCTCATTTTTCTAAATTATTTTATTTATTACTTGCAAACCTAAGAACGAGTTAGTTTGGGTCTGATTGTAAAATAAGATCTTTTCTTTATGAAGACTCGCAACTATTATTCTCGCATCGTTCCTTTAACTTTTCTACCTATTTCCTTCGTGTTTTCTCTCTACATATATTTAATCGTGTCTCTTCATTTTGTATTGCACGGCCAACCTTTATCGTTTGGTACTATATTTCACAAATAACAGGCGTACTAATACTCAAATCGAGACGCACCGACTCCATTTAAAAACATTCTAATTCCATCCCTCACTTTTTTGTTCATCACATCCACGTGGAAACGCAATCACCTGATCAAACCTTTCCTGAAACCGATTTCCATAACTGCGTCGCGTCGTCGAGGCACGAGACATTTCGACGCGTGTCCTTGCCGCCGCCCGTTAACGACGCAAACAAAAGCGCCGCGCGCGCCTTATCCGCCATCTCTCCGGCGCGGTGCGGCGCGGCGCGGCGCCGCAGAGTGACAAGCGAGGGGCTCGACGCGAGGCGGCGCAGCTGCCGGCGGCGGCGCTGAGCGCTCGCGTCCACCTGTGACCCCCGGCCTCATTTGCGACTGCGTTGGGCCGCGCGTGGCGCCACACGGGCGGCGCGCCGCCATTGGCTCTCGCGCGTCTCCTGAACCCCGACGGTCATCTTACAAATGTTTCTATTCCTCTTCCGCTGACTGTAGCAAGAATCGCACAATATACAAAACAAATCATTTACTACGAGGGTTGGGGCATAAGTCACAATTTGCGTGTGTTGAGGGAGAGAGAGAGAGAGAGAGAGAGAGAGAGAGACAGACAGACAGACAGACAGACAGAGACAGAGAGAGACCGAGATAGAGAGAGACAGACAGACAGACAGAGACAGAGAGAAACCGAGATAGAGAGGGAGAGACAGACAGACAGACAGACAGAGACAGAGAGAGACCGAGATAGAGATAGAGAGAGAGAGAGAGAGAAAGAGAGAGAATACGAACTCGGGTTAAAATGGGAAATATTCATATGAGAGGCCATGGTATGAACTAAGTGCGTGAACATTTAATGACACATCAGAATTGCTTTTCTCATATTTATTAAGGTATTTGAAATGACAGTATTGGTTTCATTTTCCGAAGCATTTTTCATACACGAGTTCACAACATTCCGAAAGCAATACGTTCCCGTTCTAAAGGCCCAATCAGGCTGATGCTCGATTACCGCACGTGCCACGTAGGTCCACACACTCACAAGGCGTCACGTGCCTTACTGATCACTGGTAGCTACAGGCCTTCGCAGAAACCGTCCTACTCATCTCCGTATGGAAGGGCAATATTCCCAAGAGCTTCCACCAATTCCCAGTGACATCCTCAGGCCTTTCTCACTGAAAACGGCTATCTTTACCTATGAGCGCTGTATAATATTTCTTGTAGAAAAAATAGTTGCCATGACTTCTACCCCAACTCGTATACCGGACGGTTCTCATAAGAGTTTCCCCCAAATGACTCCTGAACTGTTGCAGATATTAAGAAGTGGTTCCCGCTGAAACAAAAGAGCACTTAATAAGATGTGTAATATTATCCTACTCTCTCTTTTACCGCCGAGAGATCGACACAACTACGAATCCCGATTCAACTATTCAATAGAGCCCTCCATATTTCTTTACTCCATGATAACGAGCGGGAAGAGACAAGTTCATCCATATTTATATTGTATCATATTTTTGAGAAGTTTATACTTTTCTTTCTATATTTCAAAAACTCAAGTTCCGTCAATGCCAGTCACTTGTACGTACGCTGCCCAGAGGTCAGTTACGGAAACTTAGGATGCGTTAGTCTGCCATCGAATGCTTCTCTGTCAAGTTTACAAAAGAAACAGGAAGCGTCAAGTGTCGGGAAAGGTCAGTAGTTTATCCGCAAGCATGGCGGTTGTGTTACGCCGAAGGTTGTACCCAAAACTCTGAGGTTACTGGGCGTATGAATGCAGTTTTCTTGCGGATGATAATTAAATCAAGTTTCGCCCGAGAACGTCAGTTAAAATCATAAAACATTTCACTGTTTAAACAGTGCTTTTACTTTATACTTGTCTGGATATTTGTAGGAAAATTAATTTCTTAAACTCTCTTTAATTATTATTTCTTAGTATATTCAGCAGGTGCACATATGTCAAGGTTCGTTTCTTGAAGATTTATGCTTCATCCATAATAAAGAGTCATCTCGTCTGTCTCCATTTAACGTTCATTACAATCCCCAAATCTAAGTGATTAGACGGACTGTGGTCCTGGTGGCGCTGCAGCCCTCGTCTGCGACCTGTCAGATAGCCGGAATATTTTCCATGGGCGGTGGATGGGTCTCTGGGAATAGAGAAACGGGATACTGCCGGGTTCTCAGGATGGAGGGGTATAAATGTGAAAGAAGAATATCAGAAATTCGAATCCAATCAGTTAATGTTCTTTGAAATTCTACATACATATATACATGTATATAAATATATACACATACACACATACATACACACATACACGAATGTTGAGGCGTTGGGGAGACCGGGGCTAGTAGAGACAGGGGCAAGTTCTGACTTGGGCAAGTTGTGACATGGGCAAATTCACGTTTACTGGCCGATCCAATAAAGCACATCTCGTGATACTTTACATGCACGTTTCAACAACCTTTGCCTCAATGTGCTCTATGACTTGCTGCGGGAACCGTTGCTTGATTTGCTTATTTGGGAAGTTTTGTGTTTTACGCATAGTGAATAAAAATCTATAGGATTGTTGCAGTCAACGTCAGCAACAATAAATTTGAGCCATCTTCAACTACTTAGTACCATTGAAAAGTTTACTTTTTAAGTTAAAATTTGATGGTTTTTTGTATAAAATAATTACAAAATTACCAGAAATAAACACGGAAATTCATACTAGTGTGTCACATTAGCTAGTCCTGATAGGTTCTAAGGAGCACGTTGTGACAGTGTCACTTCTTGCCCTGATACTGTTTGACAGTAACAATTTTAAAATCAAGAAATATAGTGCGTAATTACAAGAGGCAAACTGATTGAAAAGAGCAAAAGCTTTGTTAGAAAACAAAAGAATCGCCTTGAAAGTCAAATATGGTAGAGGTAGTTTAAGGGTATCTGCTCAAGTGTTGAGTGTGTTGAGTGTGTCATAAGGTAGCCGATGTTTCCGAAAAATACGGCTTCAATGGAAATGACAATTTGGAATAAAGATTAAACAACAGGAAGTAACAAAACAAAAGCCCAGAAAAATAATAGCAGAAATTGGTAAAAAGTGGGTGGAATGACTTCAGCAGAAATGGAGACAAATCTAATAATTTTTGAGTTCACGCTATAGAATATTCAATCCCTCCAATGTTTGTATTTCCCCCTAAATTTGTTGAAGAACAATTAGGAATGGTCCAATAGGCTGGTTTGATACTGCAAATCCTACTTGTTGGATTGTAGGCTCCACGTTTTTATTTTATGAAGCATGTTTTGAAGAATGTGAGATGAATGTCTAGTTTTAGTAGTGCTAGTAATCACGCCTCCATCTTCATGTAGGCATTTTGGATTTCTGAAAAGAAAGTGGGGTAGTTCTGGTGCATTTTGATCACACACCAGTCACACCCGTACAGCCCTTAGATGTGTCTCTTATCAGGCCCATTCCAAA
Organism: Gryllus longicercus; assembly: GCA_038098605.1. NCBI lineage: Eukaryota > Metazoa > Arthropoda > Insecta > Orthoptera > Gryllidae > Gryllus > Gryllus longicercus. The sequence continues at coordinate 1,784,277 of JAZDUA010000111.1, forward strand.
AGTAAAGAAGATAATAAAAGTAAAATATAAAAGAAAAAATAAAAGATCTAATATGTCGAAAAAACAAAAGACAAATCTGAGAGTTCATACGATGACGAAGTCTCTATGCTTTGTTTGTTTAGAACCATTTCAAACATCAAACGCTGAAGAGAATTGGGTGCAGTGAATGAATGGGCTCAAATAAACTGTACTAAAAATGCAGTATGTTATGTTTATATTCGCCGCCATTCGGATGTTCAAAACAATGAAGATGAAACAAAAATTAATGTACAATATAAATGAATCAGAATTGTAAAGATGTTTGTTTTATTTGAGTATAACAATATTCTGTTGCTTTTATATGTGTTACAACATGCCTCAGACCTGGCACAACTTGCCCCGAAGAGGGGCAAGCCGTCTAAATTGCCGCCTAAAATTGTTTATATATCATTAATAACATTATATATTTTCAAAACATATATATGTAAATTTATTTAAAGAATCATTCTATTTGTTCCATTTATTATGTTTCATTTTATGGTCCTTACACCATCACAAATTAAATTATAACTGTCACAACTAGTCCTGGTCTATCCTAAGTCATGGCAACGATTTTGTTGGTGAGAATATGAGTAAGGTGGATAATGCGAAATATACACATAAAAGCACACGGTAAAGTTCAATGTCCATGCACTATGCTTCATGGAGCAGGTGCATTTAACGACACATCAAAATTGTGTTTATCATATTTATTAAGGTATTTGAAACGACAGTACTAGTTTCATGTTCCAAAGCATTTTAGCTTATACGAATTTCCAACATACCAAAGGCATTCCAAAACCCATTCTAAAGGCCTGATAGAGGCAGATGCTCCATTACCACACGTGTCACATCGGTTGGCATACTCATAGTCACGTGCCTTGCTGATGACTGGGTGCTACGCGACCACCAGAAACTCTCCTGATCATCTCGCGACTGTGCGGAGTGAAAAGGCATTATTCCCAAGACCTTCCACCAATTACCTGTGACATACTCGGGCATTTTTTCTTTGGAGAACGTTTATCTTCGTGTATGAGTGCTGTTCAAAACGGTGGCAGCTTCATGTCGCACGGCGGCAGTCAGGCAACTGATTTCACATTGATCTCTGTATTATTAGAAATATTCGCAGAGACATCTGTAGTTGTGGACACGCATTAGTACAGTATTTCTTTCATGCGACAAATAAAATTGTCTGATCCTATAACATTTTGTTAAGAAAAAACAGTTGCCAAGACTTCTGCCTCAACCTTCTTATTTATAATACGTTGGGAAATTGAAGATGGTACATAAATCAAGTTCAATGAATCACCAGATTGCTGACTTTCCGCTCTTATCAAAACCAATAATGACCTTTCATGTGTTTTTATAAAACATAATTACAACCCTTAGAAAACAAATGTCGCAAAGCTGCAGAGGTTAAATTTAAACGGAATGTTATAGAAACTCACACGACTTTGAACGCGAAATAGTAGAATTCCTTTTTAAATATTGCTAGTGCGTGCACACTTCGCATTATAGGAAAGTTGACTACAAAAAGAAATCAGTAGTAGAGGAAGCCATTTTGCAACAGCACTGAAAACATAAACAATTTAACAATGACCATACGCGAAAAAACAAAAATGTGTTAAATGGAATACAATAATAAAATATTGTTGTGAAGGTTGAATGTCAAATTGTTTTCTTGCGTTGACTAGTGTAATTGTTGGAAGCCTATAGATGTAGTAATTGTTGTTGTCACATTAGTTAATTGTGTAGCTGTAGTAATAACTAATGTTACTGCTGCAGATGTTGAAACATAGGTGATTCCTGATAAGTTCCTATGTTATCGGTTTTGAGGGTTCTAATCGTACACTTATGTTGTTTTGCGATGCCGGTTCTGGGTTGCAAAGTGCGGATAATGCACTGTAAATAGTTTGCTCCGTCGCGTCGCTTCGTTCGAATATTGCATCATCCTTGCGAATGCAGCCCGCAACACAAAAGTCTCGTAGGTTAAATTTTGTTGCGAAGCAATCCGTGACTTTGTAGAAGCCGTGCCACAAAATCAAATACGTAGCATTACCAAATTAGCATTTTGGAGACGGAGACGCCACGTGCTGAGCGCAAGCAGTCGATATCGGCAGCAATTAAGGGGTCTGGCTAATTATGTTTGAAGGATTTGTTGATGAGTGACTTAATACTGATCCCTGGCGTATCAACTACAGAGGTCTCGCATGCAAAGTCCGGGAGGTGGCGATGTCCTCCCTTCACTAGACCGTGAGATTCGGCGCCGTCCTACACATGGGTTTGTGGGGTTTCCTCGTCCAGGTATTTCCCCCATCGTGGCACCGCCCCGGTGGGGACAAGCTGTAAGCTCCCATTTGTGTGTGTGTATTGTGCGTGTGTGTGTGTGTGTGAGTGTGTGTTTGTGTGTTCGTGCGCGCGCGTGTGTGTGTGAGGGGGGAGGCTAGGACAAGGAAGAGGAAGGAAACGGCCCGTGGTTAGAGCAGCGCTCCTGCGTTGGCCTGGCGCTGGGAAGATCCTCCTCGTCCAGCGGTCGTGTTTGTTGGTCGCGTGGGGAGGGGGCGGAGCGGGGCGGGGCGGGGGTCAAGGCCCGCCCGCGCTATCGGCGCCGCCAAGCCTAATGAGCTGAGAGTCCGCCTCCGCGATCACGAGCGCCGCGAGTGCGGGGGCGCGGAGGGTCGCGTGACGTCACGCCTTCCCTTCCCGGATGCCCCACCCGGGGCTCAACCCTCAACACCACACCATGGCGATTTATTGGCCTCCTCGGAGTGCGTGAGATCGCTCAATTTCTCCCTTCTTATTGCTACGATATCAGGGCCGTTCTCGCTGGAAACACAAGAATGTCTTCAACTGTTTTCTCCTCAACTCAACAAGATTCTTAGAATATTTACAAAAAAGCAGAAATGTTATTACATAACTATATTGATTAAAGCATACATTTTATTATTTAAGCTATCATATTTATTTATTACTATATTACGTTATCTTAAAATCTTTTAAATAACGCACTTGTCAAGATTATTCGTAAACTACATTTTTTTTGTTCATAAAACACGTTTAGAACATATCAAATGAATCTTATTAACTTTAACAAACAGCTGTATTGCGAACCACACCAAACAAAAAACATTACAGCCAGAACATATGAATCAGACACCTGGCGTCCATATCCCGTTATGAAATCGTTACGAAAATATCCGATATCGTTTCTTGCTATCACTGCCTACTGCGATTGTCTGGAACTTTTTTCTATCATCTTTACATTCACCAATCAGTAATTGTATTTATTAAAATATTTTTTATTAAATGCTATAAAACACATTTATTTTTCTAAATTTGCTTATGAGTATAATACGATAAATAGTAATATAAATATACATTAATCCTTTTAGAAGAAACAAGTTAATTATTTCTAGTTTTATATTTTCATTGCTTTTCTTCCCTTCTATAAAATATACTATGTTCAGATTATTACGACTCTATTTTATTTTATTGCTGAATAATAACAATAAGTCGACCCCATGGCAAAGACGGTTGCGGCAGCCGTCGTCCGCGCCGAGGAGGCTACAGGTTCGAGCCCTGCGTAGACATGGTCGTATTTGTGATTGTCTCTTCACTCCGCACCATCATCCTATCACCTCACAATTCACACTTCAAGGCGTAATAAATGTGGCCTACTGAGGGATACAGCTGAAAAGCTGATCCTGGAAGAATTACACACGTTGGTCGTGTAGCGTGGTCAGTAATGGCCTATACGCCAATAATAATAATAATAATAATAATAATAATAATAATAATAATAATAATAATAATAATAATAATAATAATAATAATGAGGACGTATTGTTCGATAACATTGGAATATTCACAACGCACTGCAAGTATTTTAAAGCCGTCATAGCGGGTTGATGAACGATATAAAAAAAACATTTCATATAATGAAAATACTCCAAGTCAGGGATTGAATGTTTATGAATTTTAAATTTCAAACAGACTACAAGAGAATTTAAGAATATTTATCGCCTACCCATATTTAGATTCCAGTCTCAAAGCGCATAAAACGGAATCTCCATAAAAAAACAGTTCCTCTGACTACAGATGATAGAGCGCTATTTTAAAGATCGGGCGAAAACCGTCAACGGCTCCAAAGGCGGAAGAAGTCAACATAAATGAATTCCAGAACAAAGCTCTTTGCGCTGAGGAATGCAACTTCTTAATGAAATATCGACCCCTTTACCATTGCTTTCACCATAACCCACTGTGCGTCTAACATATTGGGAAATTCCCTCCGCCACTACTCCCAACATTTGAATCAACACTACCCAAATAATAAAAGGGATAAAAAAATATTAAATACTTCTGCGAGGCATTTCTGAGCGGGAGAGAAAGAGAGAAAAGGAGAGAGAAGTAAAAAAGGAGCGATAGTTTCGGAGGCTATCTACACCCGTCCCAGATAAACACGATTCCAGATGAATCGGTCGCAAGTTCTGAGTAACGTTAAGGAAAAGCTCCATCTTAGCTTTTATTGTCTTTCTGTTACACGTAAACGATATGCCCTCGTCTATTAAAAACGGAAGAACGGTTCTGTTTGCTGATGACACGAATGTTCTCTGCAAAAAGGAAACAATAAGTAGTACGATTTCAGAAGTTTCAAATTTTAATAACAAATTAATAGTTAATGAAGGAAAAACAAATTCAATGCATTTTTGCATTTCAAATCATCAATTTCATGCTGTATTGAAAATATACAATATGCAATTAGCTAATGTTCAGATACCAAAATTTCTAGGTCTCTCAATTTAGTCAAACCAAGAATGGAATGTTCATATAATAGAATTAAACAATAAATTAAGTTCATTATGTTACGCATTCGGAATTATTTCAAATTCTGTCAGCCTTCATGCAGCTCGTTGCGTGTATTTCGGAAATGTGCGTTCCCGCCTGAGATATGGCATAATAATCTAGGGAAGCTCATCATGTATCATGTATCATCATCAAACCTTTAGATTGTAAAAGAAAAGTATTCGATTAATGAATAAATGTTATCCGCGTGATCCCTGCAAGCCTCTTTTCATTGAGCTTGGAATTTTAGTATTACCGTGCTTATTTATTTACGAATTTGTAATATTTGTCAAAACTGACTTACTTAAACGTGTGGACATATTTTCATGGAATACTGGTATTTATAATTACAACACACATCCTAGAAATCACGTTCATCAAGTGTCAATATCAACAGCTCACTATCAGAAATCCACATACAATACATGTACATTACTTTACAACGCATTGGCAGATGACTGAAACAATTGAAGTTGGTTCACAAATATAAGTTAAAAGTAAAATATTATCTTCTGCATAACTGTTTCTATACTACGAGTATTAGAGACAATTCTGATCATCAAAAAGAAAAATATTATTTATTTCATCAAAACAGTGATATATAATGAATTAGATTACATTTGTATTGTATATTTTTTAAAAGACTTAATAAGCTTGTAACAAATGTACTTCAGCTTCCGAATCAACGACCTCCACCTCCATCAGGTTTTTGTCCTGCTTTACCTGATCCATTGAGCAAATGCTGAGATGGCCCCTTGTTTTGCTTCTGGACGTAAATCACTTCACTATGCGCACGTTTTGTTGAACTCTCCTTTTGCTTGTAATGGTAAGTGCAAGTTACTATTTTGTTAGCAATGCAGAAAAATCATACCTGCAATTCGTTTACCGTTGCAAACAAGTTTTCTATAACTCGGGAACGAAAATGTCTAGTTTTTTTCAAATAACTTTTAAATTTTATTTTTATTTATTTATCATACCTTTTACTAATCTTTGTAATTATTTAAAGTTAAAAAGATGGGAAGGGATTCTGTAACACAAGAAAACGTGCGCAGATGATCTTCTCCCCCATACGTCACATACAGTTTTTACTGCTTTTTTTTCAAGTAAATCTAAATCTAAGGGAAAATTCCTGCAGTTCAAGAGCACTTCAGATATCTCTATAATCTACGGATACTGTACGTTTATATTCAAGACCGAGACATCATCCTCTAAACAAGTTTTTCTAGGTACATCTTTCCCACCTTGATTGTTGTATTCATTGTTGACTTTGAATTCCTTCCCTAACTGCCACTTTCAAGAATGTCAACACTGCTTACCCCTTACTACCTAAAACCTCTCGCTCAGGTGAAACAAGAGAACTTAAGTACTCGTGAGAAAGTCGAGACTTTCTAGGGATTCACGATACTCAGGATTAAGAATACCTATATTCTTCTAGGATACTTCAACGTTTAGTTGGAGAAAGGAACGTAATTTTAGAAACATCATTAGTGAACACATCATGTTCACAATCAGACCGAACACCATGGGACACTGACCCTTGATAGACAAACCCAAAAAAAACTTTGTACTCGTTAGCCATACATTTACAAGTAAATCTAATCCAGCAAATGAAACGATTTGTAACCGCAGCATTCAGCATGAACCAAATTATTACAGAACAATTCTGGAGATTTTTTCAATGTTCGTTTGATGTTAAGAGGCCCTCATACCACCTTGGATCACTACAAGTTAGAATCTGCTTTATACCAAAAGTTCACCTACAAAATCCAATAGAAATCCACTACTGAACCGAAGATCTGACTACCATATAAAATGTATCACTATATGTCAAAAAGAGACAATTTTCATCAGTTAAAACAGAATAAATTTTCAAGGCAATTTAGGAGTGTTATGTTCTTAAGAGTGTGAGTGAGTGTATTTAGGAGCGATATGTTCTTAATAAAACATAATTGTACCAGAAGTTATCTTCTTCAAGCGAAAAAACGGGCTACTTTACCTCGAACTATTGAACCATTTTATTTCAGACTGCCTCCTCAGAAACCCCGCAATACACGGGGATCATTGTCTTCTATTTTATTTATTCATCATCACTGTTCGCACATAAAAACAATTTAATAAATCAAAAAATGGGATAAGAACCTGAACCAAATACCAAGTCAATGTCTCTTTACTGCCGGTGAAACTTCTTTTTTTTTCTTATACGTTTGAAAAAGTGCGAGTGATAACATTAAACCTCAGCTAGCACCACTACTATTTAAACTTTAATTTCAAAAGTAGCGAAGTTACGAAGTCGATTTTTCGAGTTGTGCGCACGTGGGGGGCGCAAGGGGGGGGGGGGCGTGTCAGCTTGTTACGCGACGAGACGGATGCGCCGGTGGCTCCGATGGCGACGCTCGCAAACAACGACGCGCGAAAAACAGCCGGAGTGGACACGCGACACGCCGGCGCTCCGTCCGCCAGCCGCCCTCGCGGCACTGACGGAAACAGAGGGAGTCCATATTCGTCACTGCGACCAGGGATGCAAGATCCCTTCTGGGAAAATACACCACCGCAGGGATAAGAATCCGCACGGATCCGCCAAATAATCGAGTAGTGAAGACAGCTGACTCCGACACTGAGGCTGATAATTTCAAAATAGCTGCGCGTTCACAAATTGTTTAAAATTAAATACACTTGTGCATAAAGCTTACCTATTAAGTCTAGCCTTATGACTTAAATACGTGTTCAATTTCTAATAAAATGAGCAAAATGCATGCCTAAAAATACAAAAACGGGCTCTGACATAGTTTTATAATAGCAGCCCATTTACAAACTTCAAAACTAAAACACTTGAGCATAGGCCATTTCTTTGAGAAGCCATCGATATATGTACAATTTGTAGGAAAAGGCGAGTATTATTGACGATTTATTTAAGCAAACAAAGTATATCGCTCGAAACCATCCCAGCAAATAACGAATTTCGCCCAATGAGCGGAATTCCGCAAAAACGTATTTTCTTCCCGCAAGTCGACTTTTTTTCCATCCAATTGGCGGTATTCCGCCTAATTCGGCATCCCTGATTTCGACGGTAAATGATCATTCAAGAAATACTGGGCACCGAGAGCCAGTGTTAACTTCTTGCGTTGAACTTGAGCAATCTTAAATTTTGCTACCTAGAGATAAACAATTTAGACAGTTCAAGGTCACACCATTATGCCTACTCGGATCGCATGTCCTATTCTCTTTTCTAGTAGCTTTCGGGACAAGAATTGTTTATAAGAATGCATTTAAATCAGTGGCTAGCCTTTATTTTTACCTTAGTATGTAACCCGCCTTTACCTAGCCTTTATTTTACCGGGTATGTAACCCGAGAAATGAAAAAAAATAATTTAAAACCTAAATATTCCTCATTTACCAGTGTACGAGATGTATTACGTGTCTTCAGAACTTTGAAAATATTATTTAAAACTGCATAATTATTGAAATTTAACGCTTTTTGTTTGAGAATTGAAGGCCACCAAAATAGCTTTTTTCAGACCATTACCACTGTACATCCATGTTTCTTGCTCATACATTTTGTTACTAAAATGTCTATCATTTTTTAATGTTCGTAATGATACTGAGAGTTGATTTTTTGGGCTTTCTTTAATTATATTTTCCACTTCAGAAAATCTTGGAGTCTGTATACTTTATGTTTTTCAATTTGTCCACGGCACAAAAATACGATTCCATAACTATATATTGTTAAGATAAATTTATTTGAACTGCAAATGGGCATAACCCGGTGGCAGCTAATTACATAAATAAAATACTACAGCTAACATGCAAATTATATAATAATAATATAATAATATAATAATATAATAATATAATAATATAATAATATAATAATATAATAATATAATAATATAATAATATAATAATATAATAATATAATAATATAATAATATAATAATATAATAATATAATAATATAATAATATAATAATATAATAATATAATAATATAATAATATAATAATAATGAAAATAAAAATAACATTGATAATAAAAATAATAATGATATAAAACTGTCTAATTCATAAAAAATTTAAAATTACCTTAAAAAAATCTTCATTCCCTCATTTATATAGTAATGCCCTAAATTTACTTCCTAAATTGTTGTACGCTACGAGGAAAGGGTTTAAAGGTTTTTGCAGGTAATGTATTCCATTCTTTTATTGTTCGATTTATAAAAGAAAATTTCCCCACATCTGTTCTTTGCGGTCTTAAATTTATTTTGCGCCTGTTATTCCCCCTACTGATGTATGTAGTATGTAGTACGATGTATGTAGTATGTATGTTGTACTTAGATCGCGTTCTGCTCGCCATTCCCCGACACAGCATTGCATTGCTCGCTCACATACCCTTCTCCATTGAATAAGCACAATCCCAAACATGGAATAAGTAAATAGTTGCTACATTCATTAAAATAAGGTAATAAACTTAAATAAAACTTCCATACTCATAAATTAATCTTGTTCTTTTACAAACATCGAAGAAAACAACGAAGATTCGTAACACGATACCGTACACGATAAGTACACGGGATGTAATGAATCGCTGTATATCTGATTTACTGCACAAGCGAGGCGGCATTTCGGAGTGAGCCGTTAATTCACGTGAAGGATCCAATCCTCAACGGCGTGATGTTTGAAATATAAATGGAACAAAACGTAATACAAAAAAATAACAAATGGACAATTTACAATTAATTTAAAATAAAAATGGCTGATATTGCCGGGGTGTGTACCACATCACGCACATCCATGGACGCTACGCCCCTGATTCAAATTGACCCTAAATATCGCACAATCCTGTCTACGGCCGTAGAGAAAGAGTATTTTATAATTCCAAACATAAGTCTTGCGTATGCGATGATGTCACACTAGAAGTGGAGATATTCAACAAGACTTCGAAAGCCGTTCAACGAAAAGTCAAAAATGTGGTTTTAGGAATGTGGTATTAAGAATTTGGTTTTAGGAAGAAGAAACGAAAACATGTCGTCATTCAGGGAAAAGTCAAAAATGTTGTTTTAGGAATATACGACAAGAAACAAAAACATTCCTTTCAAGCGAAAGTAAAAAGAATTAGTGTTAGGAATGTAAAAAAATAAACAAAAACATTCCTTTCAAGCGAAAGTAATATGAATTAGTTTTTGGAATGTATAAGAAGAAACAAAAACATGCCATTCAGAAGAAAGTCAAAATTTTGGTTCTAGGAATGTGCAGGAAGAAACGAAAGCATTTATGACGGCGTCAGAAGGTCAGCGCGTGATAAAACACCACGCGGTGACAGCGGGTGCGAGGCCGCGTCGCAAGGTGACGGCCATTTCGCCGCCGAGGGGCTTTATTCCCCCGCGCAGCCCAAGGAAGATCGCGTAGCCAGACACGCTCGCACTGTCCCGATTGAGGATGTTCAAGAAGCAGTGGTGAGACCCCAGGGTTCCCTGTAATCAATATTGTGGGCAGACGGCTGCAAGAAAGTGACCGTTCACGAGGACAGTTACGAGTTCTGCCCTTGGCACATCAATGACTTCACAGACAAATCATACACAATAGTCTCCCAAAACTAGCGGTCTGTGGAATGCTTTAGAACGCATCTAATGAATAATTCAGATCACTTCCAACTAAATTTATACTTTTCAGCGAGAGACCCGGCAGCGCCGAAAAAACAAACAAAGGCGAGCGCGCGGGCAGAGGTGCTGAGAAATGTAGAACGAAGAATGCCAAGGATCCGAATACCTCACTTTAATGAATTCAAAACAACAGAGGCGTTCTATGAAGACGAATGAAGTTTCTACAAATCTTCTAAATTATTTCAGTACGAGCTTTAAATCCCACCAGCAAAAACAAATTTAGCTCTTTTGTTGCTTTAGGCAAAAAAGTCGCAATTTTTTCAAAGGTACGTTCTTTTTAAGAAGCGTAATATATGTAATAAAAATATAACCAAATATAAATAGAATCCAAATTTATAAGGGTGTTAATTATAAACAGCCTTATAGTGCTGTATTTTATGTAACAAGAGCCTGGTTTAAGGCTATAGATGCCAGTGAATATCTGTCATGAGAATGTTGTTTTCATATTAGTGAAGTGACCAGGAAAGCTTTGATAACAACATACAAATATTTGTACAAAGGGTTTTATTAACTCATAATTCTTTAAAATAGTAATTGTACAATTTCTATTTGAATAATTAGGTTCATGATAAAATTATAATTGAGTAAGAATGTTGAATAACAGTATGCATGTATACAACACGTCTTCTACGTAAGTATGCACGTCGGCAATTGAACTATACATCGGTATCGCGGTAGCACGATAACCCTGCTTCAGGCAAGTTGTATATCGTGTGTTCTGCTAATTTTCACTGTTCATTTCGTTGTCGATTGTTCTTGGCCAGGTTCATTTCACATGGATAATTAGTTCTTATATTATTTAACGATCTCTAAAAGAAATTAAATAAAAAGGTTTATAACTCGGTTATTCGCTTTGAGTTACAAAATACTGCACTTACTAGAAAATTACGGGTAAGAGATATTGCGAGTAAAGTATAAACAGTTTGTAATGCTTGTGGGAGCATTTCGACCGGTTGTGCGACATCATTTACGGATAGATTGTGTATGGTAATACTTTCAAAGACCAATGAAACTCGAATGAAAATTTATATTATTACTCTATAAAACATCACTTCTGGTTTGTGAGGCAAGAAATCATACGAGAGAAGTCCTACTGGCTTAAAATGTAATACAGTTATCTTACAACAAGTGGTATTAACTTCTACGGCATAGTTAGGGTCCAAAGTTATCTCATTTTTGACAATAAACAAAATGGGAATTCAAATATTAAAGAGTTACACGTGTAATATTTTCCCTTAAATTTTAGGCAACTTCTTAGGTAGATATTAGAGCGATATCGTACTGATACCAGAAAGAGATTTTATGTACGTGCCGAACATCTGTGCATACGGGACTGTATATCAACCTGCGGCAAATGTCAATCTATATAACTCCGTTATATGCAATTTACCATCATTTGCAAAAAGTGATCATTTTCAATCATTTTCGATCAAACCGCTACATGTCATAGAAGTTTGTAAAACGTATTCTAAGACATCCTAAACCATATTGATTGGGCCAGATGGAAACTGATGATAATCATCAAAGTCTTGTTTGCGACTCTTCTATGATTTCCTTTCAGTAGTCACCAGTTGACAAGTAAATGTATTTCGCAGTATTGGCTTAAGGGCAGCGAAGAAGCGTCTGGCGGGGGGAGGGGGGGGGGGGCAGGGGATGGGCGCCAGCAAATAACTGCGCCACCGCCACAGGCAGAGGCAGCGGGCCGCGGCGGCGGATCGAAGCGGCGATTGCCGACGCTCTCATCTTCCACCCCTCAGCAGGCTGGCGATCCCACCGCCCCGCCCCCGCCCCCGCTCCCGGTCCCCGTGACGCGCCCGGAGGCCTTGGCGGGGGCGGGGGGTGGCGTCCGAGGTGGGGCAAACGCGCTCAGTTTCCACCCCCACCCCCGCCCCCGCCTCCTCTTTCCCAGCGCGCGCGGAAGGCACGTCCTTCCACGCCGCACGGCGCGAACCGCAACCGCAACCGACACTCGCGCTTCAACACCCTTCGTTATTCACCCCACTTCTAAAAGACTTCCTTTGCACCCTCCCAAAGCTCAAACCAAGGTTTCAGTGACTGAAGAAGCGATCTATTTGAAGGCTTGCTGCTATCCGGGTGATGCCGTGTCGAGAGGTTACAATTTTACACATTGTCTTCTATTTAACATGCATCCCTTTCTTCATTCATCAAACAACTCCCATACTTGTCTTTCCTGACAACGTATTTTACATAATTCTACGATCACATGCTCCACCCTACAATCACACAATACTCCACAATACAATTAGAAATACACACTTTTCAAATCGCCACAGCGTCGCGCATTTGTACGTAAAATAGTTTTAATTTATATAAATAAAAGGTAGAAGTATTTACTTTAAAAATCATGCTTCGAATAATTTATTAATTTCGATAACATCATTTAACTGCATTCGGCTAAACAACTAAGCCTCGCCTAGTCGGCATCATCACTTTTAACGATTCGCATTAAGCCGTGTTGTTGTGTAAGAGTTCTTAAGTCACTGTAAGGTCGCATTGGACATATTTGTGAAGATATCAGATGGGTTTGAAAAATACTAGACTTAAAAGAATATTATCCGGGTTTGGAAGCCCATGAACCAGTTTTCCTCTTGTTCCAACAGTGTCCGTTTAATCGCGGCCGCCGGCCTGCCCCGTGTGAGCGATGAAAGCAATCTAAAGCACACTCATTAATCCATCCTGAAGAGCCACCCTTTCCACAAAAAATTCACGTATTATTCTATTTTAATTTAATTAATAAAGTGTCTATTTTAATTTTAACGCTAAATTAGCCGCCTTCCAACTGATATGGCACAATGTTTGAGTCAAATAAGTAATGTTTTATGATCAGGGAATTTTTTGGAGAATATAGCTCATACAAAAAATCCGTTGAAAAATTCCATTAAAATATTTACTCTTAAGTTTTTAAGAAGGAGAAAAAAGCGGAAAAACGACTGTTTTTATGATTTTTCGGCACTCCTGAACCCATTTTAAATACCTTTCCTTTGGTGCAGAGGCGGTTCTTGCATTGAAAACTAACATTTTATCGCCATTAAATCTAATTTTTCGATACTGCCTAACATACGAGGGTTACTTCAGAAGTCATGGCAAATACTTCATATATTCCGAATAACCGTATATGCAATATATACATTTGAAACCAGGGTGTACACAGTATGGGATGCGATCATTAGATGACGTCTGAGTGTATTTGTGTCTTGTAAACAACATTAGCAAACAACGTTAGTATTTCGAGATGGATGTCACTAAAGTTGAACAGCGAGCGTATGTAAAAATTGCATTTCTGCGTGGCAAAAGTGCTCGTGACTGCCATGCCGAGATAGGAGAAGTATTTTATGATACGGCGTTGCCCTATCGAACTGTTACACGTTAGGTAGAAGCCTTTAAACGAGGACACGTATCAACTTTTAAGCTGCCGCCCAGTGAACGTCCAGCATCTGCTCATGCTGGGTCTGCTCTGCTCAAGTGGCTGTTATCAAACACGGTTTAGCAGACGAAAGGCGTAAGACTATGGCGGATTTAGTCGCACATACTGGTATGCTTGCATCAACAGTGTTCCGCATTTTACGGAATGACTTGAAGATATGGAAGGTTTGTGCAAAGTGGGTGTGCTTCAACTGAGGTGCAGAAATGGTCTCGATACGAGACGTGTCGTATCAATATGGAGCGATTCCATAATGAAGGAAATGAGATGTTGAATCGCATTATTTCAATTGATGAAACGTGGGCAACAGCGAATGAGCCAGAATTAAAGAAGCAATCAAGTGAATGGCGGTGGCGTGGTTCGCCATGAAAACACGTTTCGGCAGAAGGTCATGCTTATTTTGGCTTCTGACAGCCGAGGTATTCTCGTGTGTCTTCTTGTTCGTGAGGTCCAAACTGTCACTGTCACTACAGATCATTCCTGCTACACACTCTGCGTCGTCCACTGTGGAGGAAATGCCTAGGGCTTCTCAACAATGCAATACTCCTCCATTATAATGCAGCAAGCCACACTGCAACCTATGTCCAGAACCTTGTGCGGTGCTGGGGATGAGAGATCTTGGAACACCCTCCGTACTCCCATGATATCAGTCCGAGCGACTATGATCTCATTCCTGAAATGAAGACGCCGCTGCGTGGTAGCGGTTTGCAAACAGGGAGGGCCTTCTAACAGCGTATCGACGAGAGGGAATGCGCGTAGACGCATCACACACAGCTGATGGTATTCAGCGCCCCCTCTTCGTCGACAAAGATTTGTGGACACCTTGGGGAATTATTTTGAAGACTTTTAGCTCGCAAGAGTACGGGTATTGCGCTACTATTCTGTTTTGTGCATATATAATACGAATAAAACAATTACCTCTATTTTCGCATCTTTCAATGTCTCTTACTCATAGCGCCTTGTACCCTGATCCCAATTTAGTACCAGTATTGCGAGGAACATTCCAACATTCTTTTAATTGTATATCCTTAGTTTTGTTTCCTGCAGCTTTATTGATTGATAAAATATAGTTGCCATGACTTCTGAAATGACCATCGTAATTACATACCATCAATTATAATATATAAAACTAACGTGAGATATGAATGCTTTGGCGTTTCATAGCATTCTCTGATTGCTATTCATTCGGTTTATGATCACATTCTGTAAACGTTTTGCGTTTATGTCACCGTAATATTTTTTTCCAAATTAATTAATTAATTAACATTAAATGCAGTACGTGGCTGTGTGTATTTATTCCAGCATTATTCTGCAACACATTGAGCAATTTCAACCAAATGCTGCACAAATAGTTGAGCGATAGAATATAAACATGCAGGAGTCCGCGATTCAATTTTTTCTCACAAATTTAAAATTTTGATTTAATGCAACCCGCACGACGTTCAGGCAATAAGGATTGCGGAGAAGTTATCCGAGCAGGGGTATGTTGGAGGCGGAGCGAGGTAGGGAAGGCGGAGTTCTTGAGCTATAAACAACAGACGTTATGCCATCAAGCACATAACTGTACACTCAAATACTATCTTCTCAAGAAATTAAAAGCCGGAAAATCCTCAGTCCATTTGGATTATCGGACCATTTGGACTGTACGGACGTGTTTTCCGGGAGCTCCAGTGAAAGGCGGTGATGGGCGGTGTTGGTTGGAATGTTACCGGGCGCACGTGGTGTCTTTTGCCGCGCTGCTAATCTGGAGCGCCGTGCCCAGCGCTGCTCTACATAGCGATTCCTAGCGGCTAGCAGCAGTGTTGATTTCCGCTGTTCTTGCTGTGCTGCTGGTAATCGACGGAGTGGAACTAAATCGAGGCCTTAGAACCGACGTGGTTTTGCATCCACGTGCAATAACGTGTGCAAGTAAACGGAACGTGCGATCTGTAGTTCAGTTCGATAGGTGTTACCACTGGTATAACTACAGCTGTGGTAACGTGAAGGGACGGTTTAGAGGCAGTGAAGATTGGACGTGCGGCGCCTGTCGTATTAGTCGGGAGCAGAGAACCGATGAGCAAATACGGGAGCTGGAGCAAGAATTGAAGATCACGAAGGCATTACTGGAAGACTGCATGAAAAGGAACAAGGGCCTGGAGGAAGAGTTACAGGCGAGTACTAGCAGTTTTTTTCTGAAACTATTACAAATGCTGATAAGGGTACTGGAAAAAATGTGATTGTTCTAGGGGACAGCATCGTTCGGCATACTGACTGGCAACGATGGTCTGGACGTACGATGTTATCCGGGCATTCGAACAGCACAACTACGCCGTTATCGAGAGTCAGGACCTGGGCTGACCGGATGCAGTTATATTACACGTGGGAACCAACGACTCAAAAAGAAATGTAGACTATGTTATAGGTGACATTTATGAACTTGTAACATTAGTAAGGAAAATGTTTCCAACTACAAAATTAATCTTGAGTGGTTTATTGCACAGAAGAGAATCTCGCTGGACCCGCATAGGCCTAATCAATGACGGCATGGATTGCGTTGAGAGCAGCTTAGGTAACCAACTGGTGGATTCTAACGTCTGGATTGCGGACGGCGACCTCGGTCACGATGGCCTACACCTCAACAGGAGGGGTGCCTCAAAGCTGGGGCGCTTATTTTCCAAGATCGGCGCACACTCGGCCGCAGGGGATCCCGGGAGCAGCTGAGAAGAAAAAGTGATGGACACAAATGAGGGCAGGTCACTAGTATTGCTGCAGGTAAACTGTAGAAGCGTTGTTAATAGAAGTTTAAACTTTTGGAATCTTCTAGGATTTTAGTGCCGATATTATTATAGGAACGGAATCCTGGCTTAGTGTAGACATCTCAAATGCAAAGATATTTAGGGGAGATAACGTAGTGTTTAGAAGAGATCGGGGTAGTCGCGGCGGGGGGGGGGTTATGTGCGTAAAACCGCCTTCAATCCGTAGAATTGTAGTCTGATCTAGAGTGTGAAATGATAGCAGTTGAAGTTCCTCGGGAAAACGCTCGAGATACATGGGAAATAATAGGAATGGAACCTCCAGGGGAAAACGAATATTTTGCAGAAACTTGTAGAAAGTACTCGCATTGGTACCAGGGAAACAGACAGTTAATTATCAATTTATATATACAACAAATTTACCCTAAGGAGAAGTGAGAAGCCAAAGAGAGATAATGCGGTATAAATTAGACATATTTTTAACGCGACCGGAGGGATCCGTTACTAGCTGTGACGTAGTTCCAGGTATAAGCCACCTCTCGGCTGTGTGTCTGAAACTGTACACCGCACAGAACTGAGCGGAAGAAGATTTACTTATACCGTTAGACTGACGTGGCCAATGTACAAAAGTATTTAGTTTATCATTATTCCACATGGGCGGGTTTTGGTAGTTCTGTAGAGGAACACTGGAAGAATTTTGAGAAATTCATTAATAAGTGTATTGATTTCTACGTACCATTTAAAGTCATAACAAGAAATCCCGATCCAGAATATTATAATAATCGGATACGAAAGTTAAAAAGCAAAACAAGGCGGGCATATGGGAAAAGAAAAAATCTGTGATAAACATGATGAGAACTGAAAGAAAATATCCAGAGGACTATTGGAGCCGAAGGTATTAGCACAGGAAGGGTATTTAAAAACGATCCTTATTGATGAAAATAAAAGTTGTAGCAACATTTTTAAATATGTACGAAGGCGCAAGGGAAATCGCGAAGAATTCCCGTCGTTAAGAATCGGGAGTAATAACTGCGTGGTAGACAGAAACAAAAAGTAAATATATTTAACTCATTTTTCGCGTCAGTTTATACAGATAAAAGGAATATCGTCGTAAACGAATGTGAAGGAGAAAAGTTGTACTAAATCCGAGAGCACTTAGGAAAAACATTGCCAAAGTATGTAATAAATCAACAGGACTGGATTCTCAAATTCAGAGGGCTATATTCTCAAATTAGGAGGGGAAACTATGTTATAGTATCTACTGCGGCTTTCCGAGATATCAATGAACAATTCATGTATTTCTAGGGATTAGAGATATGCCATAGTGGTCCCAATTTTGAAACGAGGTTCGGGTTAAAATGTCGAAAATTATCGCCCGGTAAGTCTTACGTCTGTAGTGTGTAAGCAAATAGAACTTTTGGTGGCAGAATACTTACGCGGAATTTGGGATAGAAATAATATCATTTACAAGCGGCAACACGGATTCAAAAAAAAATTTTTTGTGAGACAGGTAGTCACGGTCAGTCAGGACATTGCTGATTCTCTTTGAAGGTTCCATTGTTCACGCAGTTATTATAGACTTCACCAAACCGTTCGACCTCGTTACCCATGATAAATGAATCCAAAAAATTAGTAAGCTTACCATAGACAGAAGAATTGCTCTCTAGATTCGAGAATTTCTCAGCTCGCGTACACAAAGGTGCGAATTGGGTCAAATTTCCCTTCGAGGGCAGATGTAACGTCCAGACTGCCACAGGGAAGTAACCTAGGTCCGTTGTTATATATAGCATATATTAATGATATTTTGCAGACACAGATATTTTAAAGACACACGTTATATAAAAATATTGCAGGCTGATTTAGATACGCTAGAATCATGGGCTACCACAAATGAAATTAAATTAAATCCCAGTAAGGGCAAGTTTATCAGATTCGTGTTTTCTAGAAAGACAGATGACATCACATATAAATTGGGAAATCAGTATATTCCGAGGGTTAAATGCTGTAAATATTTAGGAATTGTTCTAAATGAGGATTTGAGATGGGCAGAACACGTAAATTATGTAGTGAAAAAGGCGCGGAAGACATTACACTTTGTGATTGGAGTGATTAGGAAAGGAAGTAGAATATCAAGGAAATTAGGGTACACATCTCTAGTACGGCCGATATTAAAATATGGCTCCGTATGCTACTATCCATATCGTTTAGGGCAAATAAAATCTGTCGAAAAAGTACAAAAATTTACCGCACATTTAGAACAATTTACCGCACAATTAGGACGTTCTAATTCTGAATTTATATCTTCGGAACCTTTGGAAAAACTCAGAGAGAATTTGCGTCTTTGTGCGTTATTTAAATCAATACGAGGTGACCGCCCATGCGGCGAAGTGCGTGCAAGATTATCCCAGATACGTCGCGTGGAAGAATCATAGTTTTAAAATTCGGGAAAAGAAAACAGATAACAGATAAAGGTAAATTCTCATTTCTAAACAGAACAATACAAAATTGGAACGAATTGCCTGCAACAGTGCTGGAGACTTTAACTTACAATGTCAATTTTTTTAATTAGATGAAATAAATTTAATTTTTTTAGAATTCGTTAACATTATTTTTTGAATTCTTATTGTTATTTTACGTCAGCTTTAGCGTGTTGGGTTTAATATACTAATCTTATAAAATTCTATTAAGTAATATGTAAATATTGTAATGTTCCTTTGATTGTTTGTGTTGTGTATTTGTAGAAAACGCTACCACCGGAAATATTCTGTGTATTTCTAAATAGCAAAATAAATATTCTATTCTATTATGACTCAGCTGATGTAAAATGACCGTAAGGCTTCAGAGAAGACTCCGCCCGCCCGCCATTAAATAGTTGCTATTTACGTGTTGCTTTATGGAACACAAAACTTTTTATGTTCTCGATTTGTTAAGAACTGTTGGTCACATATACACATACACACACACACAGATATATATATATATATATATATATATATATATATATATATATATATATGTTAGTCAAGTTAGTCAAATATGTTAAGGTAGTCGTTGCTAATAGTCATAGATGTTGATGTGACTATAAATAAATTTAAAAAATTAAATAAATAAGACAATTACAAGTATTACAGACTTAAATATCTAGAATCATTACTGTTTATCCATGGCTTAACATAATATTACCATACATTCAAAGGAAGTTTGTGGTTTATAAATGTTATGTCAAAACATCAAATGGGATGCTTATACGTACGTCTTCCAATAAAGTATTAATATTTTTAATTTATTCTTAAAAGAAATGACAAAAAGACAGCGATTAGTGTTCTTTGGGAGATCGTTCCAAGATTCCGTTATGCCTACAGAGAAGGCATTTGTCTGGAAGGAATCAGGGAAACCACCATTCAGCGTAGTGGGCCTACCAACTCACCAGCGGCTGACGCTACGAACAAACGCGTTAAGTACATCAAACAAATTTTGGGTACGTGATCGACATCGAAGTCTTCGTCTCGGTCGTCAGAAGCAGCCTTTACACTCGCCGCCATTGCTGCTGCTTCTCATTTCTATCTGTTCGTAACAGAGGTCAAAGTATAAACGCATGAATATTTTAGAAAATTTCGTTCTTGTTGTCTGTGTTTTTTTGTGGTTTTTTATTTGATGGAGCACTCCTGTAACATGATTCATGTAACACTTTAAAATATATCTACGATGAATCAGTTCCTTCGTACGTGTGCAAAAATTCCATTGTAAAGAAATAACGTTGTCTTCTATGAATTGCGCGTTCGGTTTTAATTAAACGAAACACATGTTTTATAATCTAACGATAAGCATAATTATCTTTTTCTTCATTACACGCTGGATTTCTAGGAACGAATAACAAGCAGATAATTGGGCAATCGACACACACATTCGTGTACAGATAGAACATTCGATTCAAGAATTGAGTTTGAGTATACACATAGAACAGATTAAAGTAATTAAATTAGAGATTGGAATGCCGAAAGTAAACCGAGGACTCTGACCTCCGGTTGATGGAGACGAAGTGCCCGTGATTCATTACGAATGATCTGATTTCAATTAGTGAAATTCCCGCTACTGCTGCGTTTGATAGTAAAATTAGATGGAATTTGCCCAAGGGATAATTGGACATTTGAAGCATCAAAGGATGGAGCGTTGTGTCGTCACCGCAAGCTTCATAACGTGCAGGTAGGAGATAGCGCGTTGGTCGCTATGTGACGGAAAAAAACTATTTCTGGATATTTACACATACGTGTGTGTATATTTAAGTTTTTAGGAGTTTAAACATACCGTATTTATGCGAATCTAATGCGTATCCAAGTTTGAAACTTACAATTACAAAAAAGGTTTTATCGAATGTAATACGCATCAATATCAAAATAATAAATATGGCATTTTATTTAAATTGATGTAATACAACAATGGATTTACCGTATACAAAAATTATCAGATTATAGAATTAAAAGTTTCCTAATGTTAGGTGTCACTTTGTTAAAGAAGAAAATTAGTGAACACGAAATAACAAAAATGACATTCAAAACGAATTAATTAACACAATAAATTACAAGTGAGTCACCATTATTCTCTAGGGAAAGTATTTGCACTTGAATCTAATGCGCCATCAAATCTAATCCGCTCCTGTTGAATTCTAATACTGGTGTATCACTGTTTTAGAGAGTTGTAATGTAGCAGCAAGGCTCCGAAGAACAACCCACCCTATTAAATTGTTGCAATTCACATGTTGCATGGAAATAGCTACTTTTTTCATATTATTGGTTTTATGTTGTACTGTACTGTGTTATTGCAGAATTAGGAATTACCGTTTTTGTTCAAATATGTTATTTATTATAGTGTTCTATGCAAACCTTTTATTTATTGTTCTTGAGCAATGCGCGTGCTTTTTTGAAAAACCACTATGCGAGGTTTTGTTCAGCGACATTTTTGTTGCAGCAGACCAGTATTATTTTCTGAAAGTAAATAAGAATGGTTGCAGCAGGAGAATAGCCCATGTCAAGTAAATAAAATGGTAGCCACTAGCTTTTCCTGCTAGCTTCCTCGTGTTTTCGGGTAGAAAATTGACAAAATATCAGACCGAAGTTCTTCTTGACCTCTCTTAGGTCAACAAAGAGTGTGCATGCGTGCGTGTGACCCGAGGATCGTCGGGGCGAAGTGCGGGTGGGGCGACCGCGTCGGCGCTGCCGACACACGACGCAGCCGCCGAGACGAAATCGCAAGACGAGTGCAAAGCAGAGCGCCATCTATTGTCTCCAATAATTTTATAAATTATACGACAGCTCTTAAGTGAAGGGTAATTATAATTTACTGGCTCACACTATTTATAGCGCAACTACTCAATTTTATTAGCTTTGTTGTTGGGGTACAAATTCCGCTGATTTGATTTGTGATGATGGGATGTTTCGCAAATCCTATATTTGCTCTGACTTGAAGGCGTTGCCCGTTCCCTGCTTCTCTTCGCGCGATTCTCAACGACCGCTTGGTGATCAGGAGGCTCTGGTGTCTCAACGCCGTTCGGGAACTGCAGTTTGGTTTGGCCTGTGGTACTGCATTTTTGACTTTTCGGGTGCACGGTCTACTTTAATACGAAATCAAACGTTCGTTAACTGGAGAACGTATGGTGGTGTTTGGCAATGAATAGGTTGCTAGGAAACACGCGCGGCGAGAGGTGCTCCAAGAACGTTCGCCGCCCCTCGTGGGCTCTCTCCGCTCTTCAGAAGTTCTCAAAATAAATGTTAACAACGTAAAGGCTTTGTTCTGACGCAGGTAAGGAGATTTCGGGTACCTGCAAAACATCTCTACATACAGGGTTGCCTAACAATCAGGGGCAAACGTCACTTAGCATGACTTCGATTGATTAGTGACGTCCCGGCGCCGTCAACTGCTAAGGTCATTGGTCCCATAATTGTAGTTCATTATTTTTCCTCGAGGCGTGATCTTCCTTCGCTGTATGGTGAGATCAGTCGCCGAACTACAGTCAGCTAACGGGGATTCCCTCAACGAGGTATCTCCCACCAGCGGGACAAGCTCTAAACTCCCGACCGGTTTTCCAGCATGTGTGGTAAGGTAATGCTGCATCTAAGAGTAAGTGTGTGTGTGTAAGGTGAGGATAGGTCAAGGAAGGGGAAGGATAGATCAGACGCGGTCTGGGGCCCGTTTGTTACGGTACTGCTCCAACATTCGCTTGGTATTGATCGTAGAAACCTGGGAAAACTATTGATCAGAGCAGCCGGCCTCTAGAATTCTCCTCCAGACAGCGACTGAATTCGACCGTCAAGAAAGGTCTAAGAGGCACTGCAGTGACATCAATTGATGCCCTGAGCCTATATAAAACTTTCCACTTGATGTTTGTTGGCAAAAATTGATCATCTTCGACCCCTCTCTATCAACAAGACTTTATAACGTTGGCACATCTGTATTTTCATTATTAGTCTTTTAAATATTCTACTCGTCTGCGAAACGCAAGGAGATTAAAGTGATTGGATGTCCTCCTGGTTTGTAATCCACATTATGATCGTTGGTTCTCTGATGGCAGAGAGCCGGTCCGGTACTATTTTTCGAGAAGTCTATTGCATTGCTTTTCAAGACTTTGCGACTGTAATAATACAAAATCAAGCGTTAGCGTGTTGAAAATTTTACGAGAAAGCCTCTGTGTGAATGTGGAAGTTGCCACACGCATCATCGCAGGTTCCTGAAAGTTAAGAAGCCCTCAAATCCTATAATTTTTGGTAGTTATTAGTGTTCATAGACGTCACAGAAAAAATATGCAACTAATGTTCATCGCATTTCCGTCTATTATCCTTGCAACCACAAATACAATAGAAGCCATTAATAAAGTCATTGCCTTTTTCGGAAGAATAATTTACATTTCACGTTCTTATGCAACGGCTACCGTGATATGACCTGTTCTTTGGCAGCACTTTCCATTACATTTCTTGCGAGGAATGGTTGTCGCAATTACAGCTTCATATGTTCTACGTCACTCGCCTGACCGCTGTGGTGTGCGGATCGTGCCCGCAGCTCCGTAGTGTCTTACCTTGCTCGCCCGCGAGGGCGCCAAGATAAGGAAAAGTCTAGCGATAATAACCAGTGCGCACTAGCTCTAAGTGAACAGTTACAGTTGTGAAGCATAACGGTGTTTCATTCTCTTCATATTCAAATCAACCTAACAAAAGATAACATATACTAAAACTCAGTCGATTACCGAAGTATTTTCGGGTAGGATCAGTAGCATGTAGTGCGATTGCATGCTACTGACACCCGGGAAGCTGTTTACTTCAAGAAATGTCATCTGAAGAATCAACAGGCAGCGACAGCAACGGAATGGATCATGATTCATCTGCTCCCGTCAACCTGACGCAGAATGTATGGCAAATATACACACCAGCTCGGTCAAAGAGGCCGAACCCTGACGTCCTCGACCCTGATGCTAATAGAAGGGTAAGGCAAAAGACAGCGTCTTGCGATAGTAATACTAGTGTATATACAGTTCCCACCAAGAATCAATTCAGTGCTCTTGATATAGAAGGCACAACAGAAAACAATGAGGAAACCTTTCCAAAAACCACTGTACCTCCAATTTTCGTGCCAAATGTGAATAATGTTCCAGCTATGTTAAAGTTTTTAAAGGAAGCCTTAAAAACAGAAGATTTCGAAATAAAATCTCTAGCAAACGACAAAATTAAAATAACGCCGAAAACTCCTAATACCTACAGGGAAATAATAAAACATTTATCAGCCAACAATCACGTATACTATACATACCAGCTGAAACAAGAACGTGCGTATAGAGTTGTCTTGCGACACATACATCATACGGTAGATGTAAAAGATATCAAGGCTGCGCTTCTGGAAAGGGACCACAAAGTTAGAAACATTATAAATGTCCGCCACAGGCTAACTAAATCACCTCTGCCTCTATTTTTTGTAGACCTTGAGCCCAAACCTAACAACAAAGAAGTGTTCAAAATTAACCGACTGTTAAATTGTGTTGTTGCTTTCGAACCACCACGCCTGAAACGCGAGATAGTACAATGCAAAAACTGTCAGAGATATGAACATACCAGGTCGTACTGTGCATACCCGTATAGGTGTGTTAAGTGTGGAAAAGAACACGACCCAGATAAGTGTTTAAAAGAAAAGCAAAGTCAACCGACTTGTGCTCTGTGTGAAGGCAATCATCCCGCCAACTACAAAGGTTGCAAAGTATACCAAGAAATACTAAAAAGGAAAGGGTACAACAACTCAAGTAAACACAGAATGTTTCAACAAGAGATGCATGAGCAGACACAAAACAGTAACATTAAAACTACTTATTCTCACGAAAACTCAAGAAGCAGACATGTAAATGCAGGAACATGGGCCGATGTTGCGCGATCAAAGTCTGTAGAAAGACATGAACACAACGACAATAGCCATTCCATTATGAATATTATACAGCACTCCTTTGAGAGGTTTGAAAACATACTAATGCAGCAAAGTCAACAAATAAACTCTCTCATTAACCTCATAACGTCGCTTGTCTCCAAACTATCTAATGCCTAAATTCCTTCGCATTGCAGCTTGGAACGCCAACGGCTTGGCAAATCATCGCCAAGAAATCGAAATATTTCTCAACGAAAACAAAATAGACATGCTACTCATCTCTGAATCTCACTTCACAGAAAGAAGCTACTTTAAACTGAAGAACTACACTTTATACGATACTAAACACCCTAGTGGCAATGCCCATGGTGGCACAGCAATATTAATAAAAAGCACTATAAAACATCAAGAACAGGAAGCTGTACAGGAACAGGATATTCAAGCAACGACTGTACAAATTATGGACTGGAATGGACCAATTACCATCAGTGCCATTTACTGCCCTCCAAGATTCAAAATAGACAAACAACGATTTGAAACCTATTTTAAGTCTCTAGGAAATAGGTACATGGTGGGAGGAGACTACAATGCCAAACACACGCAATGGGGATCCAGGCTCATCACCCCAAGAGGGAGAGAACTGCTGAAAGCAGTTACCTCACTTCAGCTAGAAACCATTTCTACAGGAGAACCTACCTACTGGCCTACCGACCTAACCAAAACCCCAGATGTAATTGATATATTCATAACAAAAGGAATCCCATCCACTAACTGTATCATAGAATCTTCCCACGAACTGTCCTCAGACCACACTCCAATAATTATCACAGTCGGCAACAAAATTATTCTACAATCCCCTCCCGCGTCACTAACGAACAGAAAGACAAACTGGAACTTGTATAGAAAACAGATATCTATGAAAACAAACATCCGATTCCCACTAAAATCAGCTGACCACATAGACGAAGCGACTGAGTATTTAATACAAAATATTCAAGAAGCAGCTTGGACCGCTACACCGCAACTTCACTACACCCAAGGCTGCGTGAAATATCCAAAAGTTCTTTTGAACAAAATAGCCGAGAAAAGAAGACTAAGAAGAATCTGGCATACTTCAAAATATCCTGAAGACCGTACCAACTACAACAGAGCAACTAGGCAACTAAAACGCCTCCTAAACGAATTCAATAACAACAGGTTTCAAGATTTCATAACCAACCTTACCCCAACAGAAGATACCAATTACTCCTTATTTAAAGCCACAGGGAAGCTAAAAAAACCGACCAAATCAAATCCCCCAATCAGGGACGAAAACAAGTGTTGGGCAAGAAACCCCACAGAAAAAGTGTCTACCTTTGCCAAATTCTTTGCTAATGTATTCCAGACTCATCCCATTATAAATACTAACCAAGAGCAACAAATCAGAGATTATCTTAACTCCCCAAACCAAATGACTCTTCCAATCCCGCACTTCACTCCCAGAGAAATTACCAAAACCATAAACGCCTTATCAAACAAAAAAGCTCCTGGCTATGACTTAATTACAACACCTCTTCTCAAAGAACTACCACGAAAAGGCAAGACTATAATTACTGCATTGTTCAACAGCATTATAAGAACAGGGCACTACCCGGAGCAATGGAAAGTAGCCCAAATTCAAGTTTTTCTCAAGCCTGGGAAACCTCCACATGAACCCTCCTCCTACCGTCCCATCAGTATACTTCCCATTCTATCCAAAGTATTTGAGAAACTTCTTCTATCAAGAATACGTCCTCACATTGCAACCAATAACCTAGTCCCTGATCATCAATTTGGTTTTAGACAACAGCATTCTACCGTCGAACAAGTTAATAGAATCACCAAGTACATTGAGAATTGCTTCCAAGAAAAGAAATACTGTTCAGCCGCCTTTCTAGACATTGCCCAAGCTTTTGACAAAGTCTGGCACGATGGACTCTTATTTAAACTCAAGAATTTTCTACCGTATCCCTTCTTCAACATTATCAAATCTTTTCTATCCCACCGCACCTTCCAAATCAAATATCAAAATGAATTATCTGAATTCCATCCAATCAAGGCAGGAGTACCACAAGGTAGTGTACTCGGCCCTATCCTATACCAGCTCTATACTACTGATATACCAAAATCAGATAAAACAACCATAGCCACTTTTGCAGATGATACGGCCATATTAGCTTCGGATGACGACCCCAATGACGCATCAAGACATTTACAAGAACATCTCACAATGATTGAAGATTGGGCCAAAAAGTGGAAAATAAAAATCAACGAAAATAAATCAGCCCATATAACCTTTACCCTGAGAAAAAACAAATGCCCTACTGTCCACATCAACAACAATCCAATAGTACAGGTGGAAAGTGTGAAATACTTGGGAATACATCTAGACAAACGGCTAACATGGAAGCATCACATCTTAGCCAAAAAGAAGCACCTTCAACTTCAAACACGAAAACTATACTGGATACTAGGATACCACTCAAAACTATCACTGGAAAATAAACTGCTGATTTATAAAGCTATCATAATTCCAATATGGACCTACGGTATCCAAATCTGGGGCACAGCAAGCAAGAGTAATCTCTCGATCATACAGAGATTTCAATCCAAGACCCTAAGAATGATCGCGGCAGCACCATGGTTCATCACAAATGCAGCACTGCACAAGGACTTAAAAATGCCCACTGTCTTAGAAAGAATAGAATTTATCAGCTCAAACTATCTCCAGCGCCTTGAAAACCATCCAAACCACTTAGCCCTCAACATCCTAGACAATAGTGCAGATATCCATCGACTAACCAGAACCTCACCCCTACAACTCCCATATAGATTCTCAACAAATAACCGAAACATTACCCTCAGCTAATAAACTATCCCACTTGCAGCCAACCCAAAATAATACTTGCTTTTTGTTATAGTATGAAGACGTAGATGAAGAGTACCGATGGGATACCTTCACTGGAATTCAATCATTGTTATAACAATTCTACAACAACATATTTACTTATTATTTTGTAAAAAAATAGATTGTAAATTTTTTGTTATAAATAAAAAAAAATATGTTCTACGTTAGGTTTCCCTATTCTTTCTATTTTAGAATAACACCATACATATTCATTTTTTAAAGGTAAGTGGACGATGGAACAAACCCTATAAATACGCGAAGCATCTACCATGTCACTGACATGAGGGACTGTTGAAGTGCAATTGCAATGAAATGTATTAACTACAGTGCAGCTCAGCAAAATTGAAAATAATGAACTTTAAAATTTTGAACTTTAGAAGCTACGTTGTAAATTAGACTCCTAACCCTATTCACAATAAAAATGTACAGCAATATTTTGCCACTGTAGAAAAATATATAATGCATTATTTACAAATTAGATTCAATGTATTAATTATATAGTAGAGATAAGAAAAGGTGAACAAATGTTTTTGAAAACTTAGCTCTTTCAACGAGTTAGTGGTCTCTAAATTTGTACGAGGTTCGATCGGTCGCAAAATTACAACCTCTGTGCAGGTGTGTTGTACAGTGTCTCTAGAATGTCTATTAATCTGAAGTCGCAGTTTTCAGTTCTGAATTCACAGTGAACACGTAAGCGTGCATAGAGTGTCTCCCGCCAAGGGCGTAGTACGAGCTTTCATTCTATTTCTTCATAATGAGGGGGAGCAAAGGCATCAGCAATCTGCTGAAACGGTACCGGAACATTGAAGCAGGACGGTTCATGGTGCAGTTGGTCAGGGAAGAAACCGAGTGTCAACTCGATTTCGTTCTTCTCAGGACTTGCGAGACGTAAATAGCGGTCATTTGCACATTGGTTTTGTTGTAACCATGAAAACAGTTTCCATTGAATCTTGGGTTTCAGTAAATAAAATATTTTGGATTCTATTTCTGTTAA
Source organism: Gryllus longicercus (assembly GCA_038098605.1). Lineage (NCBI taxonomy): Eukaryota > Metazoa > Arthropoda > Insecta > Orthoptera > Gryllidae > Gryllus > Gryllus longicercus. Next base: position 1,813,279 of record JAZDUA010000111.1, read on the forward strand.
CAAAACTTTTTTTTTTGAAACCGTCCCCTACGGTTTTTCCATATTTGTATTAAATATTTTCGAAATGATTGATAACTCCATAGAATTTCGACACATCGAAGGTTTTGGCGTTTCTTTTCCCATCTAGTGGAAAACGTCGAAAATTTGAAATCAATAAATAATGTCTGCTCTCTGAGAAACTCAAAAACACCTGTTTACGCTATTAGTCACTTCTCGATGTGCGAACGAACATCGCTGCACAAAATTAAAAAAAGGTCTTTTAAAAACCGAAACAAAACCGTTTCATACCAAAATCATTACAATATTTAACGAATGACTTATGGTTTCAATTTCTCTCACATACTTGTAATTAAACAGTTTTTAATGATTAATTTTCCGTCAAGAGCAAAAGCTTCCAAATTTCGAAATCAAGAAATGATAACGAATTGTTTGCTTTTCGAAAAACTCAGGAGACCTGGTATTAACACTATAAGTCACTTACCGTTACGTGAACGCAGCGTAACATAAAGCACAAAATTATGAAGAACTTTTAAAACCGAAACCCAAAACGTCACACTGCAATGCATTTGATGATAGGATAACGGTTTATGTGTTGGTTAGATGCCTTGGTTGAAGCTCTGATTAAAAAGGCAAAATTAATTGTTTTTAAATCGATGTTTACAATTAATGATTAAAACAATAAAGAAATCGTTTGCCCAGTCTGGGAAAATGCCACAAATTCAATTTTAAATCCATTGGAAATAATACAAAATAAGATTCCGAGAAACAGAACACCTTGGATTATTTCCAAACATCAAATGCAAGAACTCTAAACACTTTCAGCAGCATCACATTTCACAAAAGAATCCCAACATTTCTTTTCAGTACTTCCTTATTTCTTTGCTCTCGCAGTATGCGTTTAGGAAAAAACAGAAGAGGTAAAATTTGTTAGGTAAGTAGGGCAAGTAGGTAAGATTTACAAAAAGCCTTCACAAGCCAACATTCCTTAAAAAGCATCCAAAAACTACTACGTATTAACACCCGTATAAACCTAGTAAATTCACTCGTAATCCTTCATTTCCACTATTCTGAAATCTTGCTTACAGATGTAAAACTCAAGCAACAGCGCAAATTACCAAATGCGGGCATTCGTTTCATATCCGATCTACATCGATACGATCGTATATATCTGAGTATTACGATGACATAAAAATTCTCTCAATCGAAGAAAGGAAAACTTAACATTGGCTTCTCCTTCTCCATAAATGTTTGTATAATCGCATTATCAATCAATCAAACGTACTTATCGCACAACTTTACAACGCTGACATTAGAGTGATCACGTTTCTCGCGATTATTATGCATACCTCAGCAAAACACGTTATCTTATAGTAAATCATTTACAGTCACTGAAATTCTAATATGGAATGCATTACCCATGTATCCAAAACAAATCAGCAATTTCAACAACAAAAAATTAAAACTCAACTCAATGACTGGATAAAAAGCAATTAACTATAGAACATAAGCTTCTATTGCCATTTGCGCCCTAATTGAGCAATCTATGTACCCTACCATCACTAACCAAGGGCTCGAATTTCTCAACTGTAATTAGTAAATGTAGATATATTCAAGAGGGTAGGCGGAAGAGAATGCCTTATTGCCTGAGCCTCGCCAGAAATAACTACGTTATTGTTGTTGTTATTATTATTATTACGATTATTATTACCATTATTATTATTACCATTATTATTATTACCATTATTATTATTATTATTATTATTATTATTATTATTATTATTATTATTATTATTATTATCATCGTCATCATATACGAATATAACCACGTTTTTCTCAAAGACAAATTCAGACCTCCTTAGAATAATATAAATTTATCTGTCATCCTTTTTTCAACTATTATCTCTTATACACTAATGAAAAAAAACGGTTGAACACAAAACTATTGTGACAAATATATGTAATGTTGAGTTTTCTCCAGTTTTTCTTACATACTTTTCTACAACATTCCTATCGTTTTAGATATTGTGTTTAAAATTCCTACAAAGCATGAATGCAGAGCAGGAAGACATAAATTAAAAAAAGAGAGAGAGAGAGAGAGAAAAGAAATAGCTTCGTAACAAATCACTGAACTGCTGAACCCTGCGTCTTAGCAGTGCTGCGGGCTCGATGGACCCTTCAGTCGCCCTGATAAGAGCGAGAGCGTTGCAAGCGTACATTGGACAGCTCGTAAATCGCAGGAGGAGCGATAAATCACCCACAAAAGCGCTGATGGACCGATTTGTGCATTATCAATAGCTCATCACTGAGCAAAGTAAATAGAACTCCCAAAGAATGCTAGAGTAAAAAATGCATGTCCACGATGATTATGAGCTCTTTTCGTTGTTTGTGAGGCGACTGAAATGCGAGTAATTTGTAATGGGTTAATTTAACGCTGTAGAGCTTTTGCAGGACGCCTTCTTAACGGATGAATATCGCATGCTTTTTGAGCTATTTTATAGCATGTATTTTTTTATTTTAATAATAAAAGATCATACACTAATATTACAGTAGGTTTGGTTCAGTAGTAGTACATCTTAAAATTTGCCATTTAATGAAATTTTACCAAAAATGATTTGCAACTCTCTTGTATTATTTAATGTCTAAGAAAATCGTGTGATTCTAAATGTTCGTCATAACATGAATTTTATGTAATTTAATAACTGTTCGTGTATAAAGATACCCAAGATCTACAAAGTCAAATGAGCGTTGCGTTGTTTAATAGGGTGAAAGCAATATATCGTCTGGACTTCACCGTAAAGTAAGTTCTATCTTCCTTTTTATAATAATAACAATTTACCAGGATGTTATAATAATTTTTAAATATATTCTCAATACCTTTAACTTAAATTAGTTTCTTCTTTAAATCCTGAAGTATGAAAGGCATTGCAACTAAAACCGTAATTGATAGATGCATAGTGTTTGGTATTTTGGTCTATACTTCGATGTTTCTGTAGTGGCCGAAGGTATTAGGTTGTTGTTACACCTCCTGCCTTATAAAATGAATCTTTATAACAGTGGTAAGCACATATCTGAGGCTACGAGCCCCGTTGAGAAGCACGTTGGCGAATTAATTAAAAATATTTAATTTATAAGGCAGGAGGTGTAACAATGGCCTAACGACAGCGGCCACTACAGAAAAATCGAAGTATAATGATGATGGGAGTATGACGTAACGTGCGAACGAAGTCGCTCCGTGACCGAATGCCGAAGGAAGTGCAAAGTTACTCGGAGCTCCGTGAAGCGCGTCTGCGAGTGTCACGCAACCTGTTTACCTGCGTGGACGCCAGTGCGGTTAGCGCCTCTTGATAGCCGGGGGGCGGTGGGCGGGGGGTCTCAGGGGAGGAGGCCGTCGGCGACAAGGCGTGCGGCGCCGGACGCGCCCGTGACATCTGCCCCCGCGCGCAGATAAACGCGCGCCTCCGACAGGCGGACGCCGCCCTGGCCCTGCGAAGTGGGTCACGCGGCGCCCGCCGCCGCCGCACCCGCACCACCAGCGGATTTCAGCGCACGCGCCCACTCCGCCACTCGCAATTAGGAATGGCAAAAAAAAAGTCCATGTTTTCGAACGCAAACATCCGTCTACTAACATCGATATTGTTCCGATGTTTATTCTTCAGAATCTATATTCCTACAGAAAAATCGATGTTTTCAAAAAACGTTTGTTATCTTTTTGTACGTGGTAATATCATTAAACTGCATTTTTAACCTTCTGTACAGAATATTGATAAGATAATTAAGATGACAGAGTGCTTTAAGGCAGAATAAACTTTAAACGACTGTAATATTTACGTACACGAATACAAGATGTTTTACTTCGACGATTTATGAATGAAAGTCAATAAATGGAATAATAGCAAAACAAGAAATACTTTTTTTCCTTTCCTTCCTTACATTCGATTAACATTGTTAACTTGTTACATATACGTAACCAAACCATAAAATATACTTCACTTAAGGACTCCAATTAAAAATGGAAACAGAATGGGAAAATTCCATCTGTTTTAAAGTATTTTAAACATCAATGTGTTTTTCGATAGATCGATATCGAAAACCTTTCGGTTAAGTATAGCAGTATCGATGTACAAATAAGTTGATAAAATTTACGATCACTAATTGCAATACAACACATCATTATTCGCTTAATAGCATGAAGACTCAAATGATTGCATGCTATATATATGTGTATATATATATATATATATATATATATATATATATATATATGTGTGTGTGTGTGTGTGTGTGTGTGTGTGTGTGTATAGCAGTATCGATGTACAAATAAGTTGATAAAATTTACGATCACTAATTGCAATACAACACATCATTATTCGCTTAATAGCATGAAGACTCAAATGATTGCATGCTATATATATGTATATATATATATATATATATATATATATATATATATATATATATGTGTGTGTGTATATGTGTGTGTGTGTGTGTGTGTCTATTCATTTTTAGTACTTTACACACTTTACGTCCATCAGAATAATGAAATCATCTGTCATGGGATGGCAAAAAAACCGTTAGCCCTGAATTTCAACATTTCTTTGCGGCCGTGTAAGAGATTGATAAATCATGGGGAAGAAACATATACTGTGCCATCGTATAGAGCGCGGCATATTTTCAAAACGTCACCGACAACGTCACCTACTTTCGTGCTATTGTGAGGTCTTACACGTTTGGCTTGTGATATCCGTTTTGATTTTACGTCATGCGATATTTAGTTCTTATCTCGGATATGCCCCCAGTCTGAAAAAGTTACATTCTAGGGCCCAAACTTTGAAGTAGTCGTCAACAATGTACCAGGTGCACAGCCGGTCAGAGGCGACAGTGAGACAAAGAGTTTTTGAACACTTCACGCATCACAAATATTACCAAAGAGTATCTTTGTCTCTTTTTTTGTAGCATATTCACTGAAAGAATTTAGTATTGTTAAATAAAAAATACAGATGGTTCAATCAAGACTGGAGCTATGAATGCTTCAGTTTATACCTCGCAATTTCACTAATGAGGACAAAAAATAAATTTCGATATCTAGAATCGAGTAGACATAATTTTGTCTATAGTTCGGTGAAATTCTGTGGTGATTACTCCGAATACGAACGAAGAAATCTCTGAAAGGTCTTGAAAATAACCAGACGAACATTTCAGGACATTACTGTTTCTCGGCTGTTTGCGGGCATTTTTATAGCTCATATGAAGAAATATTTACGTCAATGGGACCTCCACCAAAATGCCCTCCCTTATTTTCGCTCAAGTTCAAATATTTCTTAGAAATCTTCCTCACATTTTGATTTACGCGCTCTAAAATGCTCCCGGGTGTTTCACATTTTGTAAGCAACTGCTTATACACGAACAGCGTGAACGTAGAAGAAAGATATGTAAGAACGACGGCGTCATGGACAATCGTGGTTACACCTTATCTTCTTGCCCATCGAAGTGGCCTTCCAGTCCCTGAGCGCCATGGAGAGAAGCGCAAAGAAAGAGATTCAAAATTAGAAATGCAGAAAAACACGAGACGAAAAACGTGCCATTATCTGCAGATAGGGAAAATAATAAGACGCAACACAAAATTGCAGGAAAATACTGAATTTCAGAGTGAAATGTGTCGCTGTTTTAGACTTATTCATTGGTAAAGAAAATCACGTTTTAGTACAGCACATGTTTGTAGTAGTAAGGCCTCATGGTGATCTAGTGAGATGTAAACACGAAGAAAGCAAACTCAATGCATCAGCACTTTTCTCCAAATGGACTTCTCAATTTCAAAATGTGATGCCGAGGAATCCTGTTGTTCGTCTCATTGCAAGTGGACAGGCCTGAAAGTGCAAATAGATCCCCGAATGCAGCGTTGTCGCCGCTCGAAGGAGCTCAATGCAGAGGAGAAACGTTACGTCCTGAAAAGGTTCTCAGGAATCAGTATTTACTAGGCTGTCGCCTTCGCCATGGACGCGGCGTCACCCGGACAACCTATTAAATACTGACTCCGGCCGCGGAAGCTACGCTCTCGCTTGTCTCAGGAATCCGCCAATGATGGACCGATCTCTCGCCCAGGACCATTGGAGATGCGAGGCGACGCCATGGCAAACAGCATAAAAATGCTATTGTATTTGTATAAATGCTTGATAGTCCCCGAACATGAGGCATTAAAATTCAGAAGGAAGTTCTTGTTTTCATGATCTGACAATGTTGGAGATGGAATTTCGTATATTTTCTACCACGAATACGACTACGCATTCTAAGCATCGTTCTGTAATTAGAACTAATGGGCATCAGGTCCAATACATAAAAGATGGATTCTACAGCGCAATTCTTTTTTTTACAGAAAACCCTTCTGAAACACTTTTTACATCCGATCAAACATGAAAAAACAAACAAAGACATACTATAAACTTCGGACCACGTATTATATTTGCGAACAATTTTCTTCTCTGACGGCAAATAAACCAAACCACTTACCAAGCACTTACAATGGCAAGGTACACTGGGGTAAGGTGTAATGAACAGAGAATTAATCCAGAACAATTTCAAAGAACCGTGTTTTATCTTCTAATGTTTTTCTATAGTTTATATAATAATCAGTGTAGTAACATGTTTTACATCAATCTACAGCTCTGAGGAGAGAACAATAGAGTTCAGAAACGTCAGTAACCTAATTAAATCTAGTAAATAACCAGCTCGTCATGAAAAATTTCAAATGAGCAGTTTTCATTAAATGCTTTACTCCACTCGAGTAAAGTACGCTTATAAAATGCCGTAATAATAATAATAATAATAATAATAATAATAATAATAATAATAATAATAATAGTCTAGGAACATTGTGGGAGAGTTCAGCAAGCAGTGAGCGTAGTTGATAATAACTATAGTCCTCTGAACTTGAAAAAGCTTGATCCGCCTGTTCAACCAATCATTGAAACGGAAGAGAAGATATCCTTATGGAAAGCGAAGGCACTACATGGAAGGTACCCTCACGAGCTGAGTAAACCAGAAGTCGACATCTCCGCGTCGCACGCATGGCTCCAGCACGGGGATCTCTTTCCGGAGACAGAAGCCTTCATGATAGCTATCCAGGACCAAGTGGCACCAACATTGAACTACAGAAAACACATTCTGAGAGATTCTACCATTCATTCCGACTCGTGTAGAAGATGTGAGGCTGCAAGCGAAACTATCCAACACGTGACAAGTGGATGTGGCAGCCACGCACAGTTGGAATACAAAAAGAGGCATGATGAAGTGGCGAAGCAGGACCACCAATTATTGGCATTGAGAACGGGTTTACTCGCCACTTCCGTGCCGTATTATAAATATGTGCCTCAGAATGTGCTTGAAAGTAGTGAGCACACACTCTACTGGGATCGCTCCATTATCACTGACAGACATGTCGGCGGCAATAGACCCGATATAACGTACATTGATAGAAACCATCAGCAGGTTTTCCTTATCGATACATCAATACCCAATACCCACAACATATCGGGAAAACATCAAGAGAAGATCCAGAAGTATACCGATCTCGCCCATGAAGTCGCATCTCAGTGGAACTTCAGTAAAGTGACAATTGTGCCTATAATAATATCAGCTACAGGAGTGATCCCAAAAATGACACTTCGGGCAGTGGAGTATCTTCACTTGGATGCCAGGAATGTATATAATATGCAAAAGTGTGTAATTTTGAATACATGCCGTATTGTCAGAAGCCATCTGAACCTTCAGTAAAGCAACCACACACCTGGTCATCATTCCTGTGTGTGGTTGACATACCGACCAGTAGACACTGTGAATAATGTAAAAAAATAATAATAATAGTAAAAGTTCGAAATGTACTTTCACCACCTTTTCAACTACATTATTAAAGATAGAGATTTCAATATTTGAAATATATTTTTCAAAAATAGATCTTCAAAATTTGTAGTTTTTGCATACTTTTGAGAAATTATACTACATTTTGCTTGAATAGAGAAAAAATTTACTTATTAATAATGTATTGGTTCGATTTTTAATTAAAACCTCTCAAATTTCTAAAATTACAGTTCACAATGGTAGAAAAATATTGAGTATAAAGACTGAATATTCTTCCCTTATTTTAGTAATATCGTGGATATAAATAAAACAGGGGCAATGATGAAAAAACGTAACTGAAATAATATGCTTTTGCTGCCAGTGATATTGTTCCTCCGTAATTCTGAAGCGGAAGAGTAAAACACCTAACAGAAATTCGCTTCGATCTTATAATGATTTATCTATGTACAATTATTAGCAAAATACCCGGCGTTGCTCGCTTTTTCATATTCAATCAATCATCAGTCTCTCTGTCTCTCTCTCTGTCTCTCTCCCTCTCTCTGTCTCTCTCCCTCTCTGTCTCTCTCCCTCTCTCTGTCTCTCTCCCTCTCTGTCTCTCTCCCTCTGTCTCTCTCCCTCTCTCTGTCTCTCTCCCTCTCTCTGTCCCAGTCTCAATCTAACTCTGTATCTGTCTATGTCACTCTGTCTTTGCCTCTCTCCACAGCGGTCTATGTCTCTTTCTATCCCTGTCACTCTGTGTCTCTGTCTGGCTTTTGACTCTATCTCTATATCTCTCTGTATCTATCTCTCTGCTTGTATTCCCTCTCCCTCTCCCTCGCTCTCTCTCTCTCTCTCTGCGTCTCGGTCTCTTATCTGTCTGACGGTCTCTGTATACCTCTGCCTCTGTCCGCCTCAATTGCTTCGGTCCGCCTGTCTGATTATCTCTCTTTCTCTCTGTGTCTGCCTCACTCTCTCTCTCTCTCTCTTTCTTTCTCTCACACACACACTTTTCTCTCTTACTAACGCGCGTCATCTCTCTCCGTATGTCTGTCTCCGTACTGTCGTATGTCTCCGTACTACGTATGTCTGTCTGTGTACACTCTCTGCATCCCTCCGTTGCTCTCCGTCTTTGTATCTGTCGCGCTCGCGTCCGGTTCTCCTGGGCCATACCGTGCGTCACACGGCAACGGCCAGCAACATTGAAACTCGGGTGGAGCGTAGTTTGAATGGAAATTGAATTAAAATGAAGAAATTTTGTCCTGCAGCGCCATCAAGTGGAGATAGAAGTAAATTAACAGCACATAAATCTTCCAGGAGAAAAAACATGTAATGTGCCAACTTTTATGGATATCGGTCACACAGTGTCGGAGTTGACCGCTTTTATATATACCAACAACCACTTTATATATGATTTCTCACTTTGCCACAAAGAAAATGGAAATGAAAAACCTCTTTTTGTACATTTTGGAGTACACTTTGGAGTAGCCTAATGAGAGCATAAAGAAAATTAAGTTCCGTCTTCGGTGGCCTTTCGCGTTTTTGCTCCCTTCTTAGGACCGCCGCAATCGCACTCCACACAAGCGGTTTTCTTCTGGTCAATCTCATCGCAGTCGATGGTCGTTTCCTAAGTCTGTTTAGTTAGTATTTATTCTACGTCTTCCACCTGCGAGCCGCATGCGGACGGGACGATATGGACTTTTCTTTCTTTCTTTCTTTCTTTCTTTCTTTGACATTACAACACAGCACTTCCCTTCAAGTAGACTCATCATGTTACCTATTATCATTACGCCGTCTGTCAGATTTTGTATCGTGTGTGAACGGCGTCCGCAGGACAATTTGAGAGTTTTTTTCTAACATATCTGTAGATTTTCTTTCATATCTCAACGTGTTGGGTCAGTCGAGTCTCTCCTATACTATTTTCTAATCCTATAATTTTCAGAAAATATACTTTTAGCGTCCTCCTGCTGGAAACTAATACCTCTGTTTACTGTATATTGACTACAAAGTGTGCGCGAAGGGCGAATTAAATAGAACACCAGGTACAACAAAGTAAACAAAACACTGGGATATAAATCAACATGACTGTCGTCTCGCTTATTCTGAATGATTAATTTATACTTGTAAGTATCTACGAATTCGTAGCAAAATGAACACACGCAACTCGGAACAGAAAAATGTCTTTGGCATACTCATGTCAAAATTCCCGCCTCGGTTCTTCGACTGGAAATATTTCAATATACCAAGAATTCATGTTCTGTACCGTTGCGTATGTATTTATGCAGCAAATAATCATTGTTATAGTACAATTATTCCAGTAACTAACTTTTAAAACAAGAATAGCTGAAGTACCCCGCGTTGCCTGATTTTATTCATTACACCCTCTATTAGAAAGGAAAAGGAATTTATTATATTTATATTAATCCCTGCCCGGGCCTACCTCGCTTGACCTCGCCAATGCCCGGCCTACTCTGTCATATAGGGTCTACAGAGTATCCCGAATAAACATGCAGACGAAATCGTAAAAAAATTGAATTGGTTAGAACACATTCTAAATAAGTATACGAGATAAGAAAGGGGCAGCTGCTTTAAAATGATACAGACACCAACGCTTCAGACGGACACTCCAATTTATTTTATACAAAAATAATACTATTTAGTTTAATTTTATTGTCTTTGAAGAACTTAAAGAGCCACTCGTATTACTATATACATTCTGTGTTTGCTTCAATGACACTTTCTAAGGTAATAAACCGATCCATGTCCAAACAATTTCAAGAGAAAAAGACTATCTGCATTTCTCTAGTCTCACAATATCCTCCAACTTTAATCACCTTCGTCAGCTTAAGGGTCGAGGTCAGACGCAGAGAAATATAATGAACCATACAAACTATCGAACATGAAAGTTAAGATTCAAAAACTAATTGGTGCTGAACATAACGTATTCCTCTAGAAGGCTATTTTCATAAGAATTTTAAATATCAATACGAAAAAGACTGATATTCATTTAAAGCAGTATTTGATCACACCACTTACTAGAATCAAAAAAGAAACTAAGTTTACGTAGCATGCAAAAATTCCAGGTTATAATATTATCCAGGACTTACCCTCGATTGACTTAGTTTCTCCCCATGGTCAAATGTTTAGTCAAAATTCAGAATCAATACACTACACTTAATTCATGTACGTTGACAATGGAATTATACATCTGTCATTTCTAAAAGGCACATGTATATTCTATGACCACAACGTAACAGCTCCCGTCCCTCCCTTCACCCCGAATCCATCATCTACAGAGTAGAAGAGCTTCAGCTGATCGTGAGCACAGGAACCGGAATAGGCCGAAGATAAACATGGCAGCGCCGAGTGAAAATTCCAAGAATACGTCGAACTGAGCTTCTCTGTTCCCATGTAAAACATTGATTTCAGAGGTCTTTTCAGGTAATCAGAGATGATTCATGAACAGATGATGCACAAACAAAGCTCGTTAGCATTACTGGGTTTTCTTCATTAGAATGTAGTTTGTAGTTACATTTCGTCCTAAGTTTTACAAGTGACGCCCACTCGAAAATACGAAAATCCGATGTATAATATTCAAAACTCAATATCTAATTGTACTTGGTGTTTAAACAAATCGGATCTATGTAGTGGTACGAATTGAACTTTCTTTTTTCTAATCGGCTTCAAACAATCAAAGTCTCTTAATTATGTGATTATAGAAGTCAACAATATTTTTGAAAAATAAAGAGGCCAAAAGCACCGTTAAGACAAGGTCACAATTCAGAACATTTTCGTAATTTTCTCAAAATTCATAGGCAACACAACTGAATTCGCTGTGTGAAATTCAACGGGTGATTAGCGTTCCTTTATATGAATACATTTTTTGCCTAAATCTGGCCAATTTGTTCTATTGTTCATTATTTTTTTTAACTTCTATTTTGTTTCATAAGCGGACACTTGAAATTGTACAAATTTGTTAGAGGTAAAATATAGTAACAAAACTTCAATAATGACCAATCGAGATTCTACTCATTTAATATGCTTGATCTCAAAAAAGTCTCGGTTAATGTTACTTTATTGAAAAGTCAATTATTAATAAGATATTTTAGCTTATTATTCCAATATAAAATGAGAGAAAATAAATGTATAATCTTCGTTCTCTTCCTTACCACTAGAAGGAAGAGTCACTTGTCTCTGTTACTTTGAATCACTTGCTTTGCAGCTACTGCAACTTTCAAGCTCAAGAAAAGCCTCAAATTCTTATTTTTCAAATTTTGTGTTTGGTATGGCCACTACCGGTTTCGTTAACCTACACCTTTTACTATCCCGCATACATACGTATATACGAAGTAATATACATAATATAGAGAAAGTTGTAAAGCTGGACGAAAAAAAATTTCTGTGAAAAAGAGCTTCAAATTTCGAATTTACGGTAGCACTTTAACGTAATTTTCTTAAAAATGGCTCCAAATTTTTCAAAGAAAATTGTCATTTAGTATGAGATTTTACTGTCCTTTAATATTTTTAAAATAATATTTCCGTTCTACTATTAGGAAACCGAAAAATTAAGAAAATGTCAAAAAATATACTTTGGGCGGCTATGGGCAACTGGCAAGAGTGTGTGGCAAGTCAGAATAGCTAGCCGAGTCAAAAGGAAATAGAAAACTAATACGGGAAAGACTGCCATTCTGTAACACCACTAGTTTTGCTTTCGGAGTTTTCTGTTTAGTTTTTATTCTCACTATTTCCGAAATTTCTCTTTCTATTTTTCGTGTGATATTTCTCTCTCTGTGAATGTGATGCTGGAATTATTTTAACTGTGAGAGGATGCAAACAATGAACACGGGAATTTTTAAAATGTCATGCTAAATAAGCTGCAAGATAAACACTCAACTCCTGCCAATCGAATCTGCTACCAGGGGAATACTCTTCCGCAGCTGCTCCAGGGAATGATGCACCTGAGTGATGAAAAATATTTTTTAGGCACGAGAGATTTTAGTTTACAAAACTGAAAAGTTAAGTTCCGCTAACGATATAATCTTCCACTTTTCAATATTATACCTTCACTCAAAGACAGAATTAACAGGAATAAAAAATAACATAATAGTACGAATCAACAAGATACCGAAAAACAGTTCATTCAATAAACATCAATTAAATAAACATCAATTATTAAAAATCCAATCAACCGTAACTTGAACTTTGGCGCTAGAGACTCAGACTTCTCAGACTTCTTGCACTAGTTTGTTTTCTCATTACTTTAGAATAAGTTAGGTTCGATATTGTCTACCCTCTTCCCAGCCGATACCTTTCGACGCCTAAAAAACATTTTCACATTTTCTCAATTTTTCGGTCCTCTAGTAGAGTAATTGAAATATGGCACTAAGAATCTTACGAACAGTAAAACCTGGTCCTATATGCAAAATTTTAATTAAAAACTTGAAGCCATTCTCGCGAAAGAGTAGATTGAGCGTTTCTACAAATAAGCAATTTTGAGCCGATTTTCACAGAAAACTATTCAGTTTTCGAGAAACTTCATATGAAATCATTTGAAATATTTGAGCTCAATGCTCACAAATGCAATGATGTTCAAAAATTCCAAAATTGAAATATTCACATGAGAGAGATTTAAAAAAAACACATGTGTATTTTTAGCATTATCCATACGAAAAGCAATGACGTGAGAGAGATATCGAAAAAATCAAATTTGTGTACATTTTGAAAAATCAAATAATGCAACAATGTCATGCTATACAGTAGATTAAGTTGTATCCGCACAAAAAGAATTCAGACACAATATGCACTATTTTTCAGAAAATATTGTTTTAAAATTGCCTTTCACGCAATGTTACGCGAAAATTATTAATTTTTTAAACAAATTGCACTTGACCTCATTTAAAGATCTATTTTCGAAAAAACATGTTTCATTCGGAAGAATGATCTTTATTTTCAATATTGTAGATGTAGGAAAACGCCGAAAACTTGTAAACTATTCTTATTAACAAAATCCAAAAAAGCAACGAAAATCAAACTTGCGCCATTTTCAAACTCGTACTTTGCTCTAGCAGTGCCGGCGCTAGGCATGGGCAGGACCGGGGATAAGCCGGGGTCCCGCAAATCAAGGGGACCGATAATGGAATTGATAGGAAAAAAATTGTAAACAAATTGAAAGAGAAATGAGAACTATTCGAACTAGTAGAAAATTTCCAATTAATTTTTTACTTCGAATAGTTAATAAAAGTCGTCATAGGACTCAATAGAATGAATCAAATGACGCTAACATTAAAATAGGTTCTACTGAAATTCATATTTATTATTTCATGTATTTAACTAGTGATTTTATTAAATCCTAACTAAACACAACAATTTTATTAGTGTTTTAAACTCACTGAGGAAATTGTATTATATGATAAGAACTTTTACTTAAAACTATTATTTAAAATATATTTCCAAAACCTTTTTCTAGCTTAAACGTAATTTTATTTGTTAAAATAAAATATCTCGTATTTTCTTGACACAACCTTTAAATATTTAATTTTTGCGAGGGAGGGGCTACGTAACGTTTCAGCATTGCCGCGGGCCCAAAACAGTCTAGTTCCGGCACCAAAACCAAAAATATTCTAAACATTTGAAGTTGTTTTTTTTTTGTATAAAAAATTGACAATGTCCTTTTAGCTTCATGTGAAGTACCCACAAAAATTAAAAATTCGTGGCAAATTTAAAGGCCGCTCCATCAGCCAGGTTGATCGGGGAATATTAGTTTTGGTAAAAAAAAATCTTATGATTTAGGCGCCAGCATAGTTCATAAGGGACAGACGTTTTCCCATAAACCAATATTTTAACATCAAGGACCCAGTAAACGTGGATTCTTACTCCACGACGTGTTTATGGAAGTAATTTACTATATACAGGAACAAGAAATACCCTCTTTTACTTTTTTGCCCTTCAAGGGAAGAGAAAGAATTGTAATCGTGTGCCTGAAACTGCGACAGAAAAAACCCTATTGCCGTGCCCTGGTAAAGAAAAAGAGGTGTTTTAATGCAATTCATAAAAAACATTTTCTCAAAAGACGCTCCAAATTTTTTCTTCGATTTTTTCCACGGATAGAACATAGAACGCTTGAAAGAATGGTGCAAATCTCATTTTCGTTGAACTCTCAATTTTCAAAATTTTCAAATTTAAAAACTGTGCATGAAAGTATGAGCTGTTTTAACACCTCTAGTTTCGTTAACAGGCACGTACCCATAATACGATTTTTTCTGCCAAAAAATCGGAGTTTTTTGTTGCAGCATTACATAAATTTCTCTGTTTATTTGATGAGCTACAGTAGTGCTACAGAATGGTGCAGGCTTTCTCACAGTTAGTTTTCGCATTTGCTTAGGCTGGGCTAGCTTTTCGATTTTGCCCCACCCTCTTCTCAGCTGCCATCTACTGTCGCCTAAATGACATACTTTCCCATTCCCTGAATTTCTCAGACCCCTAATAGTTGAAATGAAATATACTAAGAATATAATAGAAGGGACACATGATTTAATATGACCTTTTCCATAGAAAAATTGAAGCCGTTTTTTATAAAATGTCGTTAAAGCATCCCTGAAAATACTCAATTTGAATATCATTTTCATCCAAATCTTTCGAACTTTCAACAAACTCCATAAGAGATCATTTCAAACACTTACTATCAAATACCACAATATTTAAGAAATCCTCAATGAAAACATTTAGCAATGTGGGCTGTATTTAAAAAAATATTAAATTTGTGTAATTTTTTGAAACATAAAAGAATTCAAAAGTGGCATTGATGTCATTTTGTTCGGGGTATACCACTGCATCAGTAAAAAAATTAAAGAAAAATTTGGAATTGCGTTCGAGAAAATGGTGATTGTTTCTGAAAATGCGAAATTTTGAGCTTTTTCCACAGAAAACTTATGAGTTTTCGATAAACTTCATAAGAAATTATTTAATGTCCTTCTACTCACAAATGCAATAAAGCATACAAACGTTCTTATTGTAAACATCAACAACGTAAGAGAAATTTAAAACAATACTATTGTGAATTTTTTTGAAAATTAATGAATACATCAAAATTAGTTTTAAGCCATGTTATTTGATACATTTTGCACTGTCTGTAGAAAACATTTAAAGAAAAAAATTAGAGCATTTTTAATGAAATTTTTGTTTTTAAATATTTTTTAATTTTGCCCATTTAACATTGCCCTATTTGATTCAAAATGGCGCGAAAACTAGTAACACTACCAAAACAATGAATATGGCATTAATTAAAGGACTAATTATGGAAATGTTATTGAAGGCAAAATCCCTATTACCAATATTTTAAATTTAGGAAGACGCCAAAACACAATTCAATCTTTTGTAATTTCCGAAATTTCAGAGTTAATAGTAAACATCGGACCTATTCCATTTTTATAAGTGTAATTCTCTAGCATGGAATTTTAAGACAAAATCTGGAGCCTTTCGAAAAATATTGAATATTTCCCATGGGCTTCATTACAGTTTTCATGGGGTTCATTACCCCCCAAAATTTAAAGAATTATTTTCAAAATCGTAGGGTTTTGAGTCGGGCCAGGACTGCTGGGGAAAATTCATTTTGGAAAAAAATCCTAGAAATAGTTTAGGCGCTAATGTTATTCTCAGACGAACAGGCGGACAAGCGTTTTGAAAAAATATCTTTTTTGTTATCAGGGAACCCCCAAAATTTGTATTTTCGTAAGAATACGAGAAATTAAAAGATGGTTTCTGTGGAGAGAAACAGGGGCCCATTATATCCCCGTAACTCCAAATTTCTGTTGCAGCCTTGTCCCCTTCTATCCAGGAACAATGGTTGTCGCATCAGCGCGAAAGAAATGTGCTATTTACATTTACACTATCAGAGAACAAGGAAACTGACAGAGATCTATAGAGGCTAGGGTCTGGAAGAATAGAATATTGCAACAGGCTGCTCACAGGGAAAATTGAGATTGTACAGTGCATTAATTTAAACCGGAGGAAACGTTATTCTATATTTTTCACTACATGCATTGGTCGCACATACACGATAGATGCCCATTAATATTTGCTTGAAAAGTTCCTATTTCATGTAACTGTTGTAGAAAAATAAGGCATGGACACTAAAAACCCGCTGTATTCATAAATAATATTCTTGAAGACATATGCAGAATGTGTTTTAACACAATATTGTTAAAAGCCATTCTTCAAAGTGGTGTTTATGAGAAGCACATAACATATGAGGTTGTTTGAAAATAAACCCCCTAACATGACAGCAATTATGACTTTTTGATACATATAGCATCAAACACCGATGATGGATAAAGCAATTAAATACTAATTAAATTAACTTACCAGAGATATCCCTCCAAAACAAAAATCACTCACAAAATAGCGAAATGGCACAAAACTCTCATTGCATATCACGCATCATTTGTATATCTAATATACGTGAATTTGATCATATTAAGTTCTTCTGTTTTCATTTATTTATTCCTTCTGCGTTATCTGAAGGGATACCCGTGTCAATGAAATTTGTGTTGATCCGGAATTTCATAATCATACAAAGTAGATTTCGGAGTGCTGCGAGTATTTATGAAATTGCCAATCTGCAATAACCTTCACTAAAACGGTTTTCATCGGGATGCTGTCAAGGGTAATTTTTGCGGCTGCAGAATGAGGATGAATTAAAAATAATGAATTTAAAAAACCTATGAAATAAAAATAATTACCGAATTCCACTAGGAACTAGGCAAAGGAAATAACCTTCTATCACTCCAGTGACTTGAAACCTGCAGCGACTTGAGAAGCAAACCTGTTTTAATCCACCCCGTCCAATACCTTTACCGTCAACCGTTACATACAAGAATCGAGAAAATAAAGTTGAACACAGCTCCAAGGAACTCAGTTTCATGCCTTGAAACACACGTTGTCAACACGATCTTGTGATACTAGTGTGTCGGACCGACATGCTGCGAGCAAATGAAGCGGCAGACGCACAGCGGAGAGCAGCACTCACAATCCGGGAAGAGTCGGAAGCGGCGCCTCGCTCGCTCGTCGCCCAGGCGCCGGAAGCCGCGGCGAAGAAGCGGCTGACGCACGCGGCTGCGAGAGGCAGCGGAGCTGAGCTGAGCGGAGCGGAGCTGAGCGGCGGCGTCAGCGAGCGTCCGTGGTCCGCGGCGCACTGGCCGTTTGAGCATCCCGCACCGCCCCCGCGCCCCGCCCCGCCCCGCCCCGCCCCGCCCCGCCCCGCCCCGCCTCGCCCCGCGCGCCTCGCCCCGCGCGCTATGCGTGCTACGCTCGTCCGCCTCTCGCCGTCGCAGCCAACTCGTTACGAGACGTAGGCTACTTAATAAATCATTTCATGTTTGAAAATGTCATCAATTCCTCATTCTCCCTTTTATAAACAGATAATTTAGAGCAGGGTGTCCAACTTGCAAGCCTCAAGGGCCACAATTAACACCTTTAATACGGTTGCGGGCCATATTTTCATTACTCGCGCGGGCGTGTTGACTCGCTCGCGCTAGGTGCTCAGCGAGTACGTTCTCGCCCGACATGGATGTGAGGGACTTCCACTTTTGACTAATAACTTTTCGCAGGCCACAATAATTGGCACGGCGGCCGCCAGTTAGATATTCCTGATTAGAAGATATTTTTACGGCAATCCTGGAAATGGTTCAAAACAAAACAAAAAATTATTTATTGTATCATTACGGATATCACGTCATTCTCATTGCAGTATGTTTTATTTGTTTTCTAGTAAAATATTTCAAATGTAAGTAAACGTTTAATGGAAAAGGGGACCCAGAAACGAGTTGAAAATCGTCCCCTCTTGTTTCAGGCTACGCTCGCCTATGACAATGGTGTGCATGCGATCCACCTGAATGGATAATATAAGCTACTGAATACTACGCACTGAGGAAGGCAGTTGCATTTGGATGTATTGAGCCCGTTCCGCAGCAAAGCAGATTCACTGGCTTCATACCTTTACTATAAATTACTAAACGACGGTTTGATATGTGGAGTTATTTAGAGATAAGGCACAAATTTCAAGAAGATTCCAAAATTTGGGAAGCAAAAAATCAAATAAATGTAACCTATTGTTGTTTTACATTGTAGAATATTTGAATATTTTCTCCGAAATTAAATAGATAGTAATTAGAGATAATATTGTGAAATATGTTTCATGAAAAACGAACATGAAATGTCGAAAGCAACATTGAAATTCTAAATCATCAATGGCGTTCTGTGCTCATAATCCTCTGAAACATAAGCAACTGGCCTTTCGACTTCAGCACTTGCAACTAGTCCTTTTGTGACGCAGAGCATAGCTACCCCGGAAAGTTTATTCGACACAGATTCAGCTTCAGCACGCATTTCGGTCCAGGAACGCCTCCGTGGTTTTAATTACACCACACAAGCACTTTTGGACTCCGAGCGGAGCGGGCTGAACAGGTATTTGTAGGCTCTGTACAAGAATCCCTCGATTACGTCAACGCGTAAAAAAAGGGCCCGTTAAGTTCGAGTGTGTGCATCGAAATAACCCCATTCTGTCAATAGAAATCGGGAGTCATCACTGCGCGATTCCGCAATTCGGCTGTCACGATTAGCCCTCCGTTCGGAAAGAGAAGGGATAATTTGACGCGTATCGATCTAAGACTGGGGAACTGTCCATTTACCTCGAATTCGATGACATTGTAAGAGAATTATTGAAAAAACGTGTTTGTTGTTTTGTAATTTCACCTCAACACGTAAAGAAGAAAGGTGGGCAAAAATTGAGGTTTCACACTTTCCGAGGTAAAGCAATTTTGAACGTTATGTTGTAGGAAATAAAAATGTAACGGGATTGATAAATATCCAGAATATAATTTTTAGTACAAGAATAATAAAAAAATTGTTGGTAAAATGTTTGAAATTACTAGCGTTGGCCACTTTATCCTCTACGGCCGGCGCGTAGTGATAGAAATTCGTATTCTCCTAGTTGACACTTTTCCTAAACATTTCATTATTATTTTTATTATTATTATTATTATTATTATTATTCAAAAAATAAATTCAAGGTAATGAGACACGTTGTTACAATTGTCATACATTTTATTACATTCCGCTGAATTTTAAATTGAACATAAAGTTTAAGATTTATGCTTTCTTGATTGATGATTAACTGCTTTCTCAGTGTGTTGATTGTTACATCTCAAACCCGCGAACAAATAGTAGCACCGCATATTTTGATGGAGGAGAGGCATAATCACTATCAATAACGAGTTCTTTTAGCAGACTGTCCCGAATAAAAGCTGAGGCGACGACATAGTCGAAAGACCACGGCCTAGCCGAAAGTTTGATGTCACATCCGCAGGGTCTTCACTCTCATCCACAGCCGACAATATTGAAAAGAAATAAATGAGGGATACATTCTGAACTTTTCATTTTCAAAACAAAATGTGTCGATCAGTCCAGTATATAATTTTTTATTGACAGCCTGGCTACAGAATCTAACATTATTCTTCGTAGATAAGTTTTGATTAATATATTATCTTGGGATATCTCCTCTCTATGCTGGCCGCACCAGGCAGCGTTACCCAAGAGAGCGTAGGCTTCCGCAGCTGGAGTTAGTAGCCACTTGGTCCGGGAGACGCCGTTTCCATGCACAAGTGCCAATAATTCGTCCGCCATTCTGCGACCTTCTTCGCCCTGAGAAAGGTGGCAGAATGGCGACTGAAACGGTGGAACCTTTGCCTAGGACGCGGCGTCTCCCGGACAGCTAGCGTTGCATATATTCCCTGTGCAATTGAAAAGTTTGGAAATACAGTAGTTGTTCTTTTACTTACTAGTAGCTATTATATCCCTCGTTTCCGGGCACGCATGTGCGCGAGTTAACGAAGTACAGGTTACGTATTGTTTCGATAAGTGCGAGTGAATCCGTGTGCGAAGTATTTGAAAAGCAACATCGCATTTGACTGAAGTCTCCTGTCCGAAGTCGTAACCAAACGTAGCAAATCATAATTGTAGTCCATTTATTCAGCCTTCTTTCCAGCTACAGCTGATACATATTCACACAAATCATTACAAAACTTCTTAAAAACTCGACCTCTCCCTCACATTCATCTCTCTTTACTACCTCAGCCTTCCTTCCTTATTTTCACAACTCTCCGTTCATATCCACATCTTTAACATCTCCACCACATAACCCTATTAAACTAAACCATCATTAAAATTACTGCTTTCTCCTCCCTAACGTCTCCTAATCCTACGTTGTTGTTGTTGTCCTTCTCTTAGTTTTTCTATCTTCATCATTTCTCGCTATCTACTTCCATCGTCACATAATATTTCTGTACCCACTCCATTCATTATCCGTTCTCTACCGTCTTGGCACCCAATCCCATCAACGTTTCCAGAACAGTAACTACAAGGCTTGATGCGGATTGAACGTCGAAAATGCGGAGGAAAATTCAGAAATCCCGTACCTCTGGCAACACTGGATCTCACACTGCAGTTGATACCTAATTAGAATTGGAGGAATTACACTGGACAGTGTTGCAGCTATCCCCTATAGTCCAGACCTAGCGCCTTCGGACTACCATCTTTTAGGACCACTTAATGAGGACTAGGGAGGCGAGAAATTTTTCACTAATGACGAGGTGGAAGACTTCTTGCGCAAATGGCTATACACGCGTTACTCTTTTTTTTTTTTTTTTTTTTTTTTTTTTTTTTTTTTTTTGAGAGCGGAATTATAAGATGGGTGGCAAAAATGCTTAAATAATTGTTGAAGCTATGTAGAAAAATGATTTCCATTGTTTTTTCATTATCTAACATTCAACAAAATGTGTTTCGAAAAGTCGCGTTCATATTTGCTCCACCTAGCTAATATGTCATGTTCATTTGGAATTTTCGTTCATGTTGTCGTGGAAACAAGTGCATGTCGCGGCGGTAAAACGACAACTATAAAATTTCATAGGTAAAATGCCTCTGATTGGACGAAGCAGTTGTTATTTTTACATTTCATTGGTGGATGAGAGAAATAATCGAAATAAAATAATTTGATTTCATTAACATCAACAGTGGCGACAATAATAAAAATCATGAAATTAAGTAGCACACAATATGTCCAAATAGTGTTTTTGCAGTGCTGGGGAGTGACATTTTAGTCCGTTTTTATTTTGTAAGAATTTTATTTCCTACAGTTGTCTCAATGACAACTAATATAAAAATGCGCGTGTTTACTGGAAATCAACATCAGAACTATGTGCACGGATGATGAGCATATCTGACATTGACTATACACATGAAATTATTAGTGAAAGTACTAAATTGTTGTTTTATTGAACTTAGTTATAATGAATTTACACGATGTGCTTACATTTTATTATACATTAGTGTTCTGAACAACGGGAATTAAAATCCTGTCATTCGTTGGAGATGTAACCCTCATTTTGGTTAGCACCAACTATGATAGTAGTGTGTGAGGAAGTGGAAAGTAGTAAAAGCAACATTCGATTTTGTAAGCAATTGGTACGGGGTGAGATGTATATAACGAGAATTTAATGCATGGAATGCTTCTGCTGAGTAAAGGGTAAAGTAACCTCCGTACGGGAAAGGCGAACGTGATTGTATGATTGCAGCACTGCTAATTCAACAATCATGATATTTAGGTACTCCACATCACGAGGAGACGATCTCTTGACGGTGAAATAACGACATCATATAATTACCGCGGAAGATGACAAACATAACAAATTACTAGAACAATACCAAATACGAAAAACATAGCAAACGATACAAAACTGAATCTAAAAAAGAATCACTCTTGTAATTTGTCAAAAAAAAAAATGTTGTCCTAAGAAACTGTTCCGCAGAACAAATGCACATTAATCATAATTGTTATGGGTTCTCATAGCATTCATTACGAAACAGGAAGAACTTAAGAAGGAAACTTTATCCACATGTGAAAAGCACTAGAAAGCAAAGAAAGCTGTGGGCGCTACACTAGTGCTCGAATGAGCTGGGCGTCTCATCACTCGTTCACACACCTTGCAGCCCAACGTTTGGGCAAAAGGAATCATTTGGCGCATCTTTGTCCGCCAGTGGGATCTGACAAATTTCCAGAATTCTTGGAAAACAATCTCAGAGAACTATCGAAACACGCATTGGGGGAGGGATTAAGAATGTTGATCAATTGTCCAAAGGTCGAATAGATTGGCACTACTTTTGGATGCAACTTTCCGGAATTTTCTACAAGAATTCAGGGGGAAATGTTTGTGGGTTCAACGCGAAACGCAGCGAATAAGTCTTTAAGTTATACTGTGTATCTTTAGAACATAATACGTTTGACGATGGCAGTGGCGGCTCGTGATAAACGTTCAGGGTAGGCAAAAATCCATTCTGAATACTGAACAGCGGCTGATCCCGGGAAAGGTGCATGGAGGCCTTGCCCCACCTTAATCTAATATTTTTGATATGTTATTCCATTTATTCAAAACAATTCTCACTGATAGCTTTGCATTCCAAAGCATTATTACCTTGAAATACGCGTAGATGTGATTTTATGATATTCAGATTCTAAAAATGTGTTGCGAGTTTGTGTTGCTCTGACTATAATTCAGAAATTGGATTCAATTGTTACTTTCTCGCTACCACTACCACCGTAGAGAGAAAGGTATGTAATGCTGTGCGAAAAAACTGCGAAGTTTCGGCAGTAAAACTCTTATTTAAGTTCCCTGGCAACGAAAAAGTGGACAAATCCAGATGCTAAATTAAGAAAAAACGCTAAACATGTGGTGTAGCCAGATTCCATGTTTTGTGTGTCTTTGATACCGAAAAATCGATTGATGGCTAAACGTCTGTTCGTCTGTCTGAGAACAATACTAGCGGCTAAATCGTTTAGCCGATTTTCTCCACAACTCAAATTCCTTAATCAAGTTGGCTGATGTCGCGGCCCCTTGAATTTGAAACCGATATTTTAATTTTGAGGGGTACTTTACATGAAGCGTCTGGGGCACTTTCAAAAACAAAATGGCTCCGATGATTAAACTTTGTTACTGAAGCATTGTCCAAAATGTGTCTTTTTCTACGTCATTAAGACGAGAAAACGTACGTAGTTCATTCACCATTTTGTCATAATAATGTATTAATGTAAAATCAGAGTTAAATGTTAAAAAATATAGTAACACCAATAATCCGCACCAAACTACTTTGAAATGGAAAATTAATACGTACTTCCTAAATAGTAATAACTTTCTCCGCTTATTAACTGGTCAACGGTGCGAAAAATACATGCGCTACGCGGCATTCACGTGAGTGGAAATCTGAGTCTTCCGTGCGGGTGGGCAGCAAGATAATTCGCTGGCCTGCGCACAACGCACGTGAATCAAGTATGGAGCACAGCTTGCTACT